>PVLD010011057.1:0-67213 GCA_004027595.1 Dinomys branickii | reverse complement strand
CACACGTACGCACGCATGCACACACGCATGCACACACGCACGCGCACACACTCACGCCCGTGCGTGCACGCACGCACACACACGCATGCACACGCACGCGCACACGCACACACGCACACATGCGCATACACGCGCGCACGCACGCGCACACACACGCACACACACGCACGCGCACGCACGTGCACGCACGTGCACGCACACACATGCACACACACGCGCGCACGCACACACACACGCGTGCTCACGCACACACACACACACACACACACACACACACACAGTGTTTGCTCTCTAAGGATGTGCTTTCTACCCTGTGTCCCTGTAGGAAATCTGGTTGCAGCTACACTTTCTCCAGTCTCTTTAAGCTGCATGAGAATGATTGATTATTTTCCTTGTTCCCCTGTTCCTCATTAAACCTCAGCTCCAAAGGAGTAATTAAATACAGCAACTGTATCCTCTCTGTGTCATTGATATTTGTCATTGTTTTTGGCTACACGTCATGATTAAATACTTTCTCTATATTTGGGGATTTTCCCAAGGGAAAATGCCAAAACATCCCTTTCCTGACAGGACAGATAAATTTAACTTAGACTCCAATAATCATGAAACTAGGTGTGGTGGCACACGCTGTAATCCCAGCATTCAGAAATCCGATACAGCAGGACTGCGGTGAGGTCAGGGGCAGCCTGGGTTACACAGTGAGCTCAAGGCCAACCTGTGTCAAAAAAGCCAAAAAGTCTACATATAAATCTTTAGTCTGAAAGCAAGCCATGCGGAGCAGTGAAGAGCAGTGGCTGGCACGATGCTGTCCCTTCAGGGTCATTGGCAGGTAGTGTACCAATAATTCCCAGCACCCGCTTGCGTGGGACAAGTTGTAGGATTGGATCAGTGCCTAGAACCTGTTGTGCTGACTTTATTTCCATTGACTGGTGCTGATTTTCTTGATGATTCTGACTGTTGGTGTTTAAAATCTAGTACTCAGGATTCCTTACCTTTCTAAGTAGGCTCCGCGATAGTAGCATTTTAAAAAATCAGCAGTGGTTGTTTCTTTTAAATTAATTTTCTGTTAAAACTGTTTGAAATATATTTTTGTTGGTTTGCAAACAAATTGTGCCTCGCGTTCTCTACCACCGATTGTAAAGCGTAAACTATTTGTTTCAGGTTATTTGAAATAAGTGATAGAGAGCTGGTGATGACGACAGCAAAGAAACCAAACTGCCTTAAAACAGCATCCTTGTCCAAATATGCAGAGAATGAATCGATGCCTTTCCTGTTATTCTGCTAGGGAAAATATGTCTTCTTTCATAATTCTTCACCTTATGGTTTTCCCATTTCATACCTTGACATTTAGCATAGTTCCTATATAGAGAAGAAATATTGCCTTTGTTAGAAGTTTGGTAAGTATGCAATTATAATTTATTATTAAAAGATGTTACGTTTCCTCTATGGATTTCATATTTCATTTCTGAGAAAAATTTATATTAATCTTGATGAACTTCTTTTAAATTTTTAGAAGAATTTTTCTAAAAAATTGCCCACAAGGATGAGGGTTTTATATATGTGGCTGCTTTCTTTCTGAAAATTTCATTTGGCTAGGTATTTTTGTAAGGATCCATGAAATAAAATATGTAGAGAACAATGACAAATTCCATTGATACTTACGAATATTTTAGAATAGTGTGTAAGTAGCATCTTCATACACAAAATCAATAGGCAGTGTGGTGCATTAGAGGAAAGAGAGATAGAGGAAAGGTAGATACAATATTTTACAAGCATCCTTGGTGCTAACAAGCCAAGTTTAACACACTTCTCAGATCAGAAATTAAAATCACTGAAATTAAAGCACAAACCCTGGAGCAAATGATGCGCTCAAGGGTGAAGTAAGATACAGAATAGAAAATCTTGACCAGAGACTGTGGTATAGTAACTCCGTCTATAGTGACCAACACCGATTCTGGGGAAAGAGGTAGAAACTCATGTTAAGGCATAGCGTGTCTTTTGTAAAGTGGTCTCTCTTCCTACTGTTATTTCCTGAGAAATACGCTTCATCCAAATTGTCTAATTTTTCATTTTTGAAATACTGGGGATTGAAGCCAGGAAATTCTCGGCAGTGAACTATGTCTATAACCACGTATGTATGTGCATGTGTGTTCAATATCATTGTTCTTTCACCAGTTTTACAAAGTTAAAAGTAAAATCTTTCATTAAAAGGATACTTTTCACATGTGATTCTAAGTGAATTTAATGTTTGCTGTAATATGATAATTACAGTTAGGATTCTGGTGCCTGAGATACTCCTATAGGCTATAAAAAGTGGTTTAGCGATAGTTACTCTCTGAGCAAAACAGTTGTAGAAAACTTAAACATATTTTCATTGGAGCCGTACATGGTGGTTCATAGCTGTAATTCCAGCCAGGGCAAATGAGAAACTTAGTGAGCCTTTCTCTCAGAAAAAATTTACATACAAAAATATGTGTTCGAATTACTTTTCATGGGCAAGACAAACTACCAAACGGGTACATCTTAAAGATGGAGGGTTTTATTTATTTAGGCTCACAGTCTCCATGGGTTTAGTACATGATCAGCCAGCTGCAAACTCCAGGACAGAAAGCATATGGTGGGGGGGCAAACTGGAGGGCATTCCCATATCATAGTAATCAGGGAGGAGGGAGAGAGAGACAGGGAGAGACAGAAAGACAGAGAAAGAGAGAGAGAGAGAAAAAGAAACTAGGAGATAGGAACAAGAATATACCTTCCAGGTCACGCCTCCAGTGACATATCACTTCTGACCAAGCCCCTCCTCCGAACATGAAACTCTGGGAGGCATTTTATATCTATCTAAATCATTTCATCCCTGACCTCTAAAGGCTGTGTGTATCCTGTCAGGCAAAATGCATTTAATTCATTTCTAAAAGTTACCAAAGCCTAAAACTCTTGAGCACTGCTGAAAAGCCCTAATATAAAATCTCCAATGAAATTTAGAGCAAACTGTTAGCTGTGAGCCCTTGTAAAAATGAACCTGGTCCTTATTTCAGCATTTTATTGAGATTTTCGTCTTCTGAACTTTAATAACAATCATCCACTCAGCTCTGTTTATGGCAACCCAGGGCCTCTATAGCCTACATCTGCAAGCTTTTCCAGACTCCTCCCACAGATAGAGTGCAATGGTTTCTAAACAATATGACCAGGAACAGTCACAGTATCTCACTGTGGTTACCCATCTTTTCATTTTAGTCGATTTCACATCACTAAGACAGAAAAACCTAACACATGCTCTTAAAAGAGGAAAGTTTTATTATGGTTAATCATTTCGCTGGCTTCAGTCCATGACTGCCTGGCTCCAACACAGAAGCCGCATGGTGGAATGACAAGGAGTAGAAAATCTGTTGATATCATGGTGATTAGGAAGGAGAGGGAGTGGGAGGGCAGGGACAGAGATGGGGCAGGAAAAAGGGAGGACAAGACTATTCCTCCACAGTCACCCTCAGTGATCCACCTCTCCAACAAGGCCCTGTTTACAAACATGAGACCCCTTACATATATTTTAAATCTAAGCCATAACAATAAGGATGAAGCATATTTCTCTAATAGGATTTAGATTACTACTTGCAATACCTAATACAATGTAATTGCTATGAAAGAAGTTGTTAAATTATATTGTTCAGGGTATGAAGTTTAAAAAGTACCTATATTTCATCACTATAGACACAAACTTATCAAATATTTTAGTCCACAGTTGACTGACTACATAGACTCCAAACATGTAGATGTGGGAAGATGGATTTTAATATAAATTGATGATATTTACAAGATTAAAAAGTTCAGGAAAATACCAACTGTATTATAACCATGTATTCTGTCTCCTGTGTAGTCGTTACAGTATTTTACTGTTAACTTCTGTATCTTCACCCCCAATATTTCTGTAGACCTAAACCACTGAGGCCTCAACACTTGACTGCATTTAGAGAAAAGACCTTTGACAGGTGATTAACTTTAATGAGTATCTGATGCAATCTCACTATTATCCTTATAAAAAATGGAAATTCAGAAACACAAGGAGACTCAGGATGTACTCAAATAAGTGAAATCTCAGCTAGTAAGTTGTTAGGGTTCATACATTGTGTCAACTTGGGGAGTCTAGAGGCTTGGATAAGGGACTCAGCAATTCTACATCCTGGTGTGAAAAAGACATGCCCTTACTGCTCTGTGCTCTGACAGTGTTCCTTGTGTCAATTTGAAAAGTTTAGAAGGTTAACTAAATGACTGAGGAGGGGACCAGAGTCCTTGCTTTGTATTCACCCTGAGCCTGTGCACAAGGAGGGCATGGAGATTATATGAGTGCTACATGCCCCCTGGGTGGGCATAGCCTGCTTACAATATGAAGAAAATAAAGAGGCTGTTTGCCCCAACTCCTCCCTTTTGCTCTTGTTTTTGCTGTCTTCTGTGCTATGAATTGTATCCCTCTGCCCTCTGCCACTCTGCCTTGGATCCAGCCAAGTGTGGACTGAATCCTCCACAGACTATGAGGTAAATAAACCTTTCCTTCCTTAATTTTGGGTGTCAGGTATTTTGTCTTAGCAATGAGAGAAAAGTAACCAAGATAGAGGTGCTGGTGTTTAAACTGAACAGAAAGGCCTCAGAAACCAAACTTGTTAGACCTTGATCTTAGACTTGTAGCTGCCTAAATGCTTAGAAAGTATGTTATTGTTGCTGAAATCACCCAGTCTGACGTGTTCTGTTCCATAGCCCTAATTAACCACCCTTGAGGGCATATGATGAAGCACATTAATTAATTTACACATGAATGAGCGTAAGCATGAGTCATTTGAGCCATTCATTGTTTAGCTCCATAAGCTAATGATTTGTACAATGTTTCTGTAAGCCTTGGCACTGTCCACAAAACCCAAAGTGACATAACAGAAGGTAATATTTAAATAGTATTTCTCCATAATATAATGACTGATATTAGTTTGTAACTATAAATATGTTGAAATGTATACACACACACACACACACACACATATATGTATATTTGACATATGGGTAATTTGAGTAATTAAAAACTATCTTCACAGGCCCTTTGTGTGTAAATCTGTGTTGAGCATTAAATACAAAGGTTAAAACTGGTGTTATAATTTTTAATGCTGTGCAGTATGTTCTAAAGAATTGGTAAGTATCATTTGGACTGAATATTCTTTATTTGGACATTGTGCAGTGAAATAATTGAGTGTTAAAACAACTCAATTTGATCCACATTAAGACTTTTCTATTTTCCTTTCATTTTCTTGATTTTATGTTATAACTTCTACTCATAAACATTTCCTGTTGAGGTAATTCCTACAACAGGCTTTTGAGTGAAATCACATTCCTTGCTTTATCTGAAGAGATGAACAGACAGAAGCAGGAGGTGCAGTGGAAAATTGGTGTAGTTATGCTTATCAATTTAGAGAAAAATGGTCTAAAAATGCCAACTAGGTCTTTTCCAAATTCCCACATTATCCAGTCGTTGCACATACATTTGTTCCTCCAGAAATATTTCCTAGTATATTATATCCAGGACTGTGCACTATTTATGTAAATTTGTCTGCCACTCACTATAGCATAGATCCTGACACACAGTCAGCTGTTTTATACCTGAAATGTATGAGTTAGATGTTTTAGAAATCAGTGCAACATCACCTGGATTTTTATTCAATATTGGTTTAATATACATAACAACCAATTGTATATGGTTTATTAGGTCTTGATATTAAATAAAACCATTATCAGGTGAATCAGATAGTTCATTATGGACTTAATTTTGCTGCAAAAGTGAACTATAAAGCTGAATTCTCATTTAGATATTTTATTCAAGTTTATTACTGATGAATTTCTTATTACAACTTAATTCATTGACAATTTAACTTTCGCATACAAATATGAGGTAAATATATTAAAATTATAATTCTATTACCAAGTGCCCATGCTAAGTTGAAAAATTAATCATGCATTTTAAAACAGACAGAAGTTAGTCTGTATAGAGTTTGGTATATAATTTTAATGGCTTGAGCAACTGAACCCATCCATGAATTTCGGTTATCTTTTGATGAAATGTTACATCCCATGTTATTTACTGATTTAAGTATGTTCACATTTTTTTCACTGGCCTTCAGACTTAGGGGATGAGAAGGAAGGATGCTTACCAGTGTGTATTTTTTTGTAACAAATATCATTTAAAATTTAGTCACCCTCTTGATAGCCTGATTATAATTGTACAAATATTTGTCTTATTACATTTGGGATACTACAACAAACTTCACAGACTATGTGTGGTATAAACAACAGAGATTATTTCTCACAGTTCTGAGGGCTTAGATAACCAAGACTGTGTTTCAGTCACACGGTGGGCCTGTGAGGACAGGTTCTTCAGAGATGAAGGCTCTTAACTGTATGTCCACAGAATGGAAAGGGCAAACAAGTACCTTCTCCATTTTTCTATGGAACTGGTTACATACAGGGATGACTTTTTCCTTAGGACCTAAACCACTTCCCAGTAGCCCAACCTCCTAATATCATTCTGTGGGAGTTAGGATTTGACAGTCAGATTTGGTGGGGGCAGTGCACTGAGACTCATTATTTTGAGTAATTTATGGAACACTTCAAAGTGTTCTTGAATATGTTAATTTAAATATTCAGATTTTTTCCTGAAAAACAAGAGAAAGTGAGCAAAAAAAGTGTTCATAGATTGCTACCTAATGTGATAAGTACTAAAATGGGTGTTTTAATATTTCTGAAAATTGAAACTTGATGAATTCATTCCTTTGTTTAGCACATGTGCTGAATAACTAGTCTCTTCATGGTAGAAAGCTACCATATAACTTACACAACCTGAATGTTGTCTAGTCCCTTGTTATGTCAAATTTACAATACACTCTGAGTGAGTGATGTGCAGCCATTTAAATCTGAAACAAACCTTGAGCGATGACTCAGAATCAAATTCTCTTCTATCTTCTCTGTTGTTACGGAAGGTAATGGAAACCAGTACGTAAACGCCATTGGGAAGATAATGGCCTCCTTGGGACATAAGCTGAGGCAATATGCCAAAAGGTAGCAATTCCAGGAAAAAAAAATGAAGCAAAGTTGGTGGTGCAGACATGAGTTTTAATGCCTGAGTTGTAAATACTTTTAGTTGAATCAGTTAGTGGATATTGCCCAATTTTCAGACCTCAGTGGTGGTTTACACTCTCAGAATCATTATCCAAGATTTCTCCAAGTGTATCAGGAAGTTAGCACTGCCAGAGAGAGCTTGCATATAGACTGTACATTGCCACTTCCTGCAGGCATCTGTAATGGGCAAGGAGAAGCTGTCTCTAAGTCAGAGGTCTTCAGTGGTCCTGTTCACACAACCTCAATTTCTATAACCAGGTAAAGGACAACCAGCTAAAACATTTTCATTCACAGCGTAGTAATTTCCGCAGATATTTGCAGATGCTAAGAAAATAGCAAGAAAAAGGAATGCAAAGAAAATTAAATTAAAATGGGAAGAAAAAGAGAAGCAAAAAGTAAAAGAGGAGAAAGGTGGTAACAGTGTAGGAGAAAGAGTGGGAACGAGAGAAAAGAGGAAGATGGAAGGGAAGAAATGTCCTGCCACGTCGGTGTCCCTAAAATACATATTTGTCTTATCTTTTCTAGTCCTGAGTTTGTCCTCTGGTTTACCAGTTTAAATTCATAGTTTTCCAGTTTCCCACTGGCTTGCAAAAACAATCCAGCCTCATTTTGTGCATGTGACTTTAATAACCTAAGTGCACTCTGCCCAGATAGTGATTCCTCTAGTCACAACGTTCTAACCATTAAATGAATTCAACTATTTGTTTCTCTGATCTTTTCTTCAGATTTTTTCTCCACTCTTTCTTTGCTTTCATGAAATCTTAGCATATCTCAGCCCATTTCCTAAAAGTTCCTCAGCGACATTACTATTTAAAGTAGCTCTTCAGCATATGTCACATCACTCTGTATTGTTGCTTATATTATAAAATCTATTTTTACTTGTTCTTTTATGTTTAGTTATACTCTATTTCTCAACAGACCCAAAACAAGGAGTAGAAAAAAATATATCTTTTGATCACCAGCCCATTAATGCCAGTAATATGTACCTCTAGACAGTGTATGCTCGAAAAGTAGTTTTCAAAAAATAATGGAGACAGTGGTTATATTAATTATAAAATTTAATGAATGAAAAAATCAGCATCCTCTGTTGTATACCCCATATGGTTTTGAACTTACTACTACACTGATAACTCCAAATTATCTCTGACTTAGGTAACACTTTCATTCCAAAGCTCATTTTAAGTATTTTGTTCAAAATTGTTTCATTTTCAAAAAAAAAAAATTGTTTCATTTTCATTATAAATTTTCAACCACGATTGTCTTTGAAAAGAATGTATACCTCAGTTCATGTTGTAATGAAGGAGGCTAAACTTAATTACTTGTAAGGTAATAATTACTCACTTCCTCTTTGTTGATAGAATTAGATTTTATTAAGTTAAAATGGTGTTATGGTTTATACATTGTGTCAACTTGGGGAATCTAGAGGTTTGGCTGAGTGACTCAGCAGAAAGCCAAGGTGCGTACTTTGTACACATCCTGAGCCTGTGGAAAAGGAGGGCATGGAGACAGTGTGAGAGCCACACGCCCCCTGGATGGGGGTGGGCTGTTTACAAGGTAAGGGAGAGGAAGAGGCTGCTTGCCTGCTTGCTGACTTGCCTGCGATTCCTCCGTTTTGCTCTGCTTATTTTGCTGTGCTCTGCTGCCATGAACAGTTTGCCCTCTGCCGTGTGCTACTCTGCCTCTGAGCCAGCCAAGTATGGGCTGAAATCTCCACAAACTGTAAGCTAAATAAACCTTTCCTTTCTTCATTTTGGGCGTTGGGTATTTTGTCTCAGCAACGAGAGAAAAGCAACCAAGACAAATAGGAAAGCAAATATCTAATAGTCCATTATTATGGCTTCATTGTTTTTAGCAGTGATTGACTCACAAGTCAGTGAATTGCTGTTTTTTGATACTGGGAATCAAACTCATGAGCTTGAGCTTGCTAGTCAAGAGCTTGAGCCCCTGAGCTATATCCCCAGCCCTGCTCTAAGTTTTAACAAAGATACAGATAAAAAGAAGCCTTCATCTAGTCTACTGGAGATTTTTCTGGAAATATTACATTGCTTTCTTTAAGATGGTCCAGCGTTATCAGGTCAGTAAGTTCGTGAATTAGTCCCCGATTTCCCAACCACTTTTGTTCCTGCAGAGCCTTGAACTCATTCCTGAGTCGACAAAGTGAGTTGAATACAGTATATCTCTGGCACAAGTATACGGTGTGTACTGTTCTGAACTTCCGAGCAGCCCCCTCCGCATCACTGCCTTTCCTTTCGCTTCTAGCACCGCGGACTCTGACTGAGCGCAGTACTGCTGTGCACCGTCTCCCTGAACTGTCATCGCGCAGCCTGCGACAACGTGCAGCAGACGCACGAGCGACTTCGTGCTTTGTTCACATCGAAGAGGGTTTGTAATTTGAAGTTCCTTCGCATCTGTAAAAGTTCACAAGTCAAATGTTCATAAATTGGTCAGCAGTGCCACAAGAATAGCCAAAAGCTACACTGAGAAGCTGGAACTCTGTGCAACGTGAAAGCATTTGCATTATGAGTACTTTCCTGTCATAGGAAAAAGCCTTTAAGGAGAAGCATGTGCCAATACCACATATTTATTTCTTAATATTTTTAAAAACTGTATGCAAATATAAAGTATACATATGATTACTTAGTTTTAAACACTGCCCAGCGGTAGTCTTGAATTTTCTCTTACTGATTCAGAGTTCTTGCTCAGAATTGAAATTCTCAGCTATCCTCAAGAATTTTTCTTGGGTGATAGGTCCATTTATAATAATTATAAAATTCTTCATATGACAAGATGCACTTACTTATTTGGATATATTTTCTAATTTATTGAATTAGTCTCTTCAGTTTAGTTGTGCATACTACTTTCAGCATGCGTTGGTTATGTGCGGTGTATGTATGCTTGTGTGTGTGAAATTTATAGTGAGTACCTGCATGGATGTGTTGGTTATGTATATGTGTGTATGCTTGTGTGTGTGAAATTTATAATGAGTACCTGCATGGATTTAACTATTTATCCTATATAATATTGCACTTCAAATAACAGTGTTTCTGTTTTATTTTCAAGACTGTAAGGGAGTTTGTTTAATTTATGCTTGAGTTCATGTCCTGGCCAACTGTCCTATAAATCTAACCCTCTAACAACAACTTTAAAATTACCATTGCTTTGGTCAGTGATTTGGTTATGGTCTCTTAAATGTGAAGATTCAACAAATCTCTCTCACTCTTACGGTACTGTGTGTATGTTTCAGATATTCCTGCTTCACTTTGGTACACATAAAACGTGGATTCTTTTGTTATAGCATTACGTTGGGAGCCGTAAGAAATGCTCTGTTTAGTCAAGTGCATGCACATTTAAAAACTATTAAGTGAGCGCAAAACCTATTGGATTCTATTTTGTAAACAACCCGTTGTTGAATATTTGTTGTGCATTTTTGTTATAGTAACAACTTTTTTCAAGTGTTAGTATTACGCACTTCAGTGATAGTTACTCTTCTTTCTTTCTGTCTTTTTTGGCAAGGACCAGATTGACTGTCCATTGCAAGGCCGCAGCACCACAGATTACATTTGCTTTAAGAGTTGATATGTTGTGTTACACCTGAAGCTAGGCTAAGCTATTGAAATCAGAAGAAAACACATTTTAATTTACAACAGCTATGTAAAGCAGAGAAGTTAAGATTATCTTTGCTGGTAGGCACGTCTATTTAAAGACAAATTTAAAGTGAAGAATTTAGAAAACCAGTGTTGGTAGCAGTGCTATTTCTAGATTCGCAAACAGAGATGTCTTCTGCGGGTCCAGGCCCTATCTGCCCGGAGATACAACCACAGCCCTCCAGAGAGATAGATAGTTCTGGACGACTCTCACCGACAAGTTAGTCTTACGTTATCCTCTAAGGATTTTTTTTTCCTTTTTTAGTTTAGTTTCCAAATGTTGTTTCCCTAGAGAGCATTAAATTATGCAGAACCACAAAAATATTTTTCTGTAGTTTCAAATAACTAGAATTTTCTATTTCTCACTCTATCTTTTAACATCACATGAGTTTTTATTAGACACATGGATGCTTTCAATTGTTAAGTTTCCTTCATATGCGTTATGACAGCGCACATTTCCTATCTTATTCTACTGGAATGTGTACACAGTACGTAACACTTAGGTTTGTTCAGGGAATTTGTACGTGTACAAAACACATCTTAGGTTGTTAAATCCTCTTCTTTCTGTCCCATCCTTCACACTTCCCTTCACCTCACGGTCCCTTTCCACCTTGCAGACATTCTATATACCTGTTTCTTATTATCTGTTTTTAATTTATTCTTTAATTTATTTATGACTTTGGTTTCTCATATGAGACCATATAACATATAGGCCTGTGTGTCTTATTTCTTAAACTTCTGGTCTCAAGTTGCATCGATTTTCCTGCAAATGAAGAAGATTTATCTTCTTTGTGTAGGTGAGCACTGCTCATGAATACACCTCTTTTGGTCATTTTGCTGTATACTCTGTTTATCCTTTGGTTTTCTCACATGGTAGGAACTGAACTGCATTTAAACTGGTGTTTCTGATTTATTTCACTGAGCTTTATTTTTTGAGTTGCATTCATTTTTTTCTACAAATGATTCAAATTCATTTATGGCAGCGTAGTATTTTGCTCATCTAGCTTTTATTTCAAAGAGAAAAAAGAAAACTAATAAAACAACAACAATGAAGACAAAACCAAAAACAAGAAAAATGCTACGTGACCTCAACAGAAAACGATAGGAATTAACAATGGTTGCTACATGACACACTTGTCTTCAGAGAAGTTGCTTAGTCCACCAGATATAAGAATGTAAAATTGATCAAAGACTATAACAATAGGAGAATAGATTTTTAAAGAATGATAAATATTCCCTTTTATATCACTGTGTATAAATATCACTTCTTAGAACACTATAAAATTCTACTCTGCATAAGTATCACCTTTTAAGAATCAGTTCTTCTGTAGACAGGTACACAGGTGGGCCCATGATTTGGCCACTGTGACTTGCACTGCATATGTGATGTTTTTCAGTGTTCTCCAGATATATACGTAGAGGTGAACTGCTGGGTCAAATGGAATTTCTGTCTTTAGTTTTTCTGAGGAATCTTCATGAAGACTTTTAATAGTTGTACTAGTTCACATCCCCAGCAGTGTAGGAGGGCTCCTTTCCTCCGCAGTCTCCCGGGCACTTGTTTGCTTGTTTTCCTGATGTTTACCGTTCTCATTGGAGTAAGATGAAATCCTAGTGATGTTTTAATCTGCCTTTCTTTCATAGCCAGAGACGCTGACTATTTTTGCAATTTGAGGAATACTGGTGATTGAAATTTCCTGAAGGTCTTGTACAATTCAGAAGTAAATTCATCAGGTCTTGTACTTTTCTAATGTGGTAAATTTTTTATTGCTGCCTCAATTTCATGGTTATTGGAATGTTTAGCTTTTTGTCTTTTGGTTTTAATTTTGCTAGTTTATGTGCCTCAAGGAATCTGAGCATTTCTTAGTTTCTCCAGTTTATCAAAGTACAAATTTCTCATAATATTTATTACGGATCTTTTGATTTTTTAGTAATGTTCAATGTGATTTCACCTTTTTCATGTATGATTTGAATTGATGTCTTTTCTCTCCTTTTGATAAATTTGATTGTTTACCTGTTTTGCTTATTCTTTGAAAGAATCAGATCACAGATTCACTAATTTCTGATTTTTAAGCCTGAAGTTGTTTATCTTCCACTCTGATCTTTGTTATTTCCCTCATTAAACTGGGTTTGAGTTTGGGCCGTTGGTATTTTCAAGTATTTGAGGTCCCTTGTTTGTTCATTTGTTTGTTTGAGCTGGTTCTACTTTTTCATGTGAGATTTCACTTTCCCATAAGCTGTGCCTGTAGGACCGCTTTACATGGGTCCCCTACATCCTCTTACAGTGCATCAGCATTTTCATTTGATTCCATGAATTATTTAACTAACTTCTTAATTTCTTCTGTGACCATTGAGTCTTACAATGTATGTTATTCAATGTGCTACTGGCAAGAAACACACATAACCATAAATGGAGCAGAGCAGAAGATGGAAACACAACTCCAAACGCACTCAGCTGCCTTGTTCTTGATAAAGGCCAATGTGTTCACCTGAAGAATAATAACCTCTTTATCAATGATGCTGGTCAAACTGGCTTTCCACATACCAAACATTAAACCTAGTCCCATATCTCTTACCAGGGAGTAAACTAAAACTTGAAACGGATCAAAGATCTAAATATTAAGACGGGAACAATCTGTGGGAAGATAAAACAGATAACTATCTTGAGGATATGAGCATGGCCAAAGACGTTGTGCACAGAACACTGATTGCAAAGAAAATATTAAAAACAAAAAAGAAAAACCAACTGGCATCATATCACATAAGAAAGCTTTTTCACAACCAAGGAAACTGCTGACAGAGTGAAGAGACAACTCACAAAATGGGAAAAATATTACCAGCTGTTCCTCAGAGACAGAATTAATATCCCGAATATATGAAAAACTCAAAGAAATCAGACTCCCCAAATACAATGAATAGGCACTTTTCACCAAAAGCGGTACAAACAGCAAGCAAACATTTGAAAACACGTTCAACTTTGCTGGTCACTCAAGAAATGCATATTAAAACCATAGTGATACTCTATATTACTCTACAAAGAATGGCTATCATTAAGGAACCAACCAATAACAAATGCTGGTGAGGCTGCAGGCACAGATTTCTCCACTGTTGGTGGGAGTGTAAAGTAGTGCAGTTACTGTGGAGATCAGTCTGGCAGTTTCTCAATAAACTAAAACTAGAGGTTCCATTTGACTCAGCTGTTTGCCTTCTATCTATCTTCCTGAATGAGTCCAAAGCACCACACCACTGTGATATATGCACACCCATTTTTACAGCAGAACAATTTTAATAGCTAACTCTTGGAAACAACCCATTTTCCCATCAATGGGTAAATGTATAAAGAAAATGTGTTTTTTATATACAATGGAGTAATACTCTGCCATAAAAAAGGATAAACTTCAGACATTTTTAGGTAAATAGATGCATTTTGAGAACCTATTTTTAAGTGAAATAAATCTGGCACACATGTTTAAATCTTTCAATGATTTTGTTCTGAAAGGAACCCAAAGACTAAACAAGGGCCCAAATGGCAGGTACCTATTGGGAAACATGAAGAAAATTTTCAAATAGCAAGAAGAATGAAGGAAGGAGGAGGGAGAGGAAAGGAAGGAAATAGGGATAAAAAATTTCCAAAGAATGAAAGGGAAATAACAGAAACAAAGTTTCATGAATGGAGAGAGGAGAAGGACTGTGGGGGTTGGGTGAGACTGGGAAGAACAGAATTAAGGTATGTGTAGGTACAAATTCCCTGTGACGTATGTGATCACTATACATGCCAAAAATTTACCATTAAAATTAATTTTCAATAAAGAATGTGCTATTAAGTTTCCAGGTGTTTATAAATAGTCCATGGTTTTAGTTTTGTGATTGAAATCTCTTTCCCAGTATGATGAACTGACAACAAAGAGTAGGGTGATTCCAATTCTTTGCTGTTTATCTCGGAAGACTTTGTGTACTGGGAGCTGGTCTATTCTGAAGCGAGTTTCGTGTGTAACTGAGAAGAGTCTGCGTTCTGTTGCAGTAAGGCAGAATACTCTGTAGATAGCTGTTAAATTAGTAGCACCATTTGTTAATCAATTAACACAATTAGTTCATAACTGTGTTTAGGTCTGATGTTTAGTTTAGTTGATCTGTCTTATCAAGAATGTGTGGTATTGAGGTCACCCTCTGTGACTGTGTTGGAGTTGACTTACGCTTTGTGCCCAGTACTTTCTTTTAAAATGAAATAAAGTGTACCTGTGTGGGACATATATATTTATAACTGTTACCACTTACTGTTGGATTGTTCCCCTAATATGTCGTGACATTGTTTACACCTTCTTATCAGTTTAAGCTTGAAATTTACTTTTTCTGGAATAAGATTGCTATCCCTGCTTGTTTTTGAGGTCCTGGTACATGGCATACTCTTTCCCAGCTTTTTGTTTTTCCATGGGTGTCTTTTTAGATTAGATATGTTTGTTGAGTGTTGACTATTAGATTCTGTTGTTTGATCCAGTCTGTCAATCTGGTTTTTTAATTGAGTATTTGAGACCATTTATTTTGAGAGTTTTTACAGAAAGGTGTTTATTTATTCTTATATTGTGCTCTTTTTCTGTTGATGACCTCTTTATTTTTCCTTTTTTGTTGTTTATTTATGTTATTTGATATATTCATGCCATCCTGTCTTTACATTTTGTTGGTTTTGTGGTCTCTCTGTAGGATATTTTTTAGTACTTTTTTAGTTTCTTTTTCATGTATCTCTGAAGATACTCGTTTTGTGGAATGCCTTTATTTTTCTATCTAATATGAAAAATAGTTTTGCAGGAAACATTCATCTGGGTTGTAATTTGTTTGCTTTTCTAGCTTGAAACACTTCCCTTTAAGCTCTCCTGGACTTTAAAGTTGATACTGAGATGTCTTGTAATCCTGATTGGTTTACCTTCAGTAGTAATTTTTTCTTTTTTCTGACATCTTTTGAGATTTCACCTTTTTGTTGGAGAGCTGATATTCTGACTGTTATATCATGAGGAGTTTCTTTTTCATCATAGTTAATTGGTGTTCTATAAACCTGATTTACGTGCATATTGAAATTGTTCTTCATTCTTGGAACTTTATTATGATTTCTGTGAACAGATTTTTATTCCACGTATGGTGTTTTCTAACTTTTCTCTTAAACCAGTTAGGATTAGGTTAGTTTTCTTAGTATTATCTATTCACTATTGGATGAAATTTTTTCTATTTTAGTTTTTAAGCCCTGAGAAATTTTTGTGATTTTACATTTTATCTCATATTTCTGAAGCTTTGTCTTCTTGTTCATTTCTGCAATTTCTGAGTTCTATAAAAGTGTTAGCTCTGAAAGTTTTGTCTGGCTTCTTTTTATCAAGTTTGTGTCTTTGGTAAGTTTGTCATTTGTATTATTCACTATTTTGGTCTGTTGTTTTAACTTTGTGTTTGTTTCTGCTATATATTATTTGCTTATTTTTTGTTGGTTTCATAACTTTTGTGCCATATCCACATGGAGCTGAATTTGTTCCTTGTTCTTCAATTCTTCTATGAGACGGGACATGGTGAAACATGCATCTAATCCCAGCACTCAGCAGGCTGAAGCACAAGAAGCACCACAAGTTTGAGACCAGCCTGGGCTACATACCTTCAAGGACAGCCCTAACTCATGGTGAAAACCCTTCCTCACAAAACAAAGACAAAAGATTTTGAAAAGCTCTGCTATCTGGTGTGTGCTCCCCTCTCCTCAGGGTGCTTTCGCTCTGCTCTGGGAGAGAGCGGGAAACTACGAGGATCTCAGTCCCTAGTCTTATGTCTAACGGACTGAGCAACTTCATTGAAGATAACAGTATGTCATTTGGCAACCATTGTAAATTTCTCTCATTTTGTCTTGAGGTCATGTAGCGTTTTTGTTGTTTTTGCGTTGTTTTTATTTTGTCTTCATTTTTTTGTCAGTTTTTTAAATTTTTAAAATAAAAAATTGAAAAAGGAAATAAAAAAACAAGAACCAGAAGAGAGTAAAAAACTGAAAACAGATTAAAAAAGAAAGAAAGAATGAGAGACCAGAAAAAGCACCAAGAATCCGTCCTAACTGCCCCAACCCCACAAATCAGCAAGTCGGCAATAAGCACGGTTGCTGAAAGCGTCATAGAAGTGAAAATAAAAGCCACACTTCCGCGCAGCTTCCGTGGCGCTCCTGCCACGCTGTGCTGTGGCTTAGCTACGGTTTCCACTCTGGATTCGATCTTCGGGGGTGCCGCGCCAGACCGCTGTGGTCTGGTTATACGGACTGATCTGGGGGCAAATACAGTGGACTCCTCTGTCTCCCCTCGCAGGGTTTCTGCTTGTCTCCGCAGGCTCCCGGGAGTGGCGCTGTTACTGCGCTGTATGATGTGGGCAGAGAATTGAGATCATTCCCTGCTACGCTCTGCCGGGGCCTCCTCCCTCTGTTCCACGTGTTCCACTTCCATAGTACGTGGGGAAAAGGCAGTTTATAATCACCATCATTAATTATTATTATTAAAACTGTCTGTGCTGGCGAAGTCTTCTCTCTCCCTAGCAGAGGTGCAGGAGTGAAATTTTAACCCGCCCTGATTTTGGCTTCTTTCGCTCCGGGTTTGGGGTGGTCTGCCTTTGCCATGCCGCCGTGAGACGCTAATTGTTTTCTTTATTTTAGTGCTCCAGGTGGTCTCTGGAGGACGGTCTTGCTCTCCCTCAGCCCAGACCTTTCCCAAGTAGCCTGGGTATCAGGCCTAGGCTGGGGCTGGGCATCAGTTTCACCCCTCCAACCCTCTAAACTCTGGGATTTGTTTGTCTTATTATTGTTGTTATTATTATTAAAATTGCCAGCATGGGGAAACCTTCTCTCCTTCCTGCTGTCCGCGGGGATTAGAACTCTGCTGTGCGGCAGTTCAGGTTTGCCCATTTTGTGTTTTGTGTCTTCGAGTCTGTGGGTGGCATCATGTCATCCTGCCACCCTCGGTGGAGAGGACGGCTTGCCCACGGGTTTATTTATAATGGCTGGGGTGTCTTGCTCTCTCCTCCAGCCCGTTTCTTCCCAGGACGGCCGGGGGTCAGATCTGGGTCGGGGTGGGGTGTTACTGGGTCCCAGATGTGGACGCGCTTCCCTTCTCTTCCCCGCTCCTCTCTGGGTTAGTCCAGCGGGCTGTTTCTCCTGCGCTGTTAGACTACCTTCCACCTTCGCCTCTGAGTAACTCCTGTTCGTCAGGACCGAATCGCTGTCACCGGGACCCCAAGCGTCCCGTATTTTATCTCTCGTGAAATTCAATCCGGAGGTCTTCCTGAGCTCTATTTTAAGAATTATTCCAGCCCTGTTATGCTGATGAGTTTGTATGCTATATCTTTTATTATTTCTTTACTTCACAGTTATCTTTTTATGTAAATTGTTTTACTAGACACAGCGTAGTAATTTCTCTGCAATCTGTGCCATGGTATTTTGGGGCATAAACTAGATATGGTGAGTGCTATATTGCCTTTTAATTAGAATATTGAGAACATTACTATTTAATGTATTTTTAATGTAGTTGAAATTAGGTCTACTAAATTTATTTAATTTTACTAGTCTATAATTTTTCACTAATTTTTGCTTTTAATTTTGTACATTTTGTCTTGTCTTGGATTATTTAAATAATTTTAAATTTCATATTTGTTTGCAGACAGCAGTTACTCTAGATATCACAATACACCTACTCTAACTGTACAGACTTGTGTCATTTTAGTTAAAATGTGGAGGGGATAGAGCAATACAAATTCTTTCCTCTCCCCTGTGGTCTATTGTTATATTTAGCTTAGATGCATAGATTGCAAGCCTCATCTCAAACTTTATATTTGACTGTGTGTGTATATATATATATATAGTATTGTAAGTACATGTCTTATGAAGGTTTCTTTTGGACATTATTTTGTAATAGGGTGAAGAAATTACTCATACTTGGGGTCTACTGTTCATGAATTCTTTCAGATTTTCATTTCTTGAGGATGGCCTTGTTTTTCTTTCATTCTTGGTAGGTTTGTTCTCACGGTACAGATTCTGTGTTAGAATTCTTCTCTTTGAACACTTTAAGGATGCCAGTGGCACTGTTTTTTGGCCTCTGTACTTTTTCTTTTTTTTTTTTTTTTTTTTCCGGGACCGGGGATCGAACTCAGGGCCCTAGTGCTCAGCGGCAAGCACTTAGCCCACTGAGCTGTACCTCCAGCCCTGGCCTCTGTACTTTTTCTGAGAGATCTGAAGTCATTTGAATTTCTGCTGTCTTTTATGGGGGGGGGTTATAATTGTCTCAAAGTTTTATTTTCTTAAAGTTTGGCTTTCAAAATATTTTTTTAAAGCTTTTTATGTTTTGTGTGAAAGGACATGTATTGTTTGGATTTTTGTTATTTTGTCGAGTTTCTCTTATTTGGAATTCGATTCATTCCTTCAAAATGTTATCAGTGCTCTCCACAGTACGATATCTAACAGAATATAAATAATTGTAGAAGGGGAAATGTGAGAAAGCAGTGTCTCCTGCGATCGCTGATGGCAAGGACTCAGAGGTGCTACTTGTAGGCTGGAGAACAGGAGTGCGCGTGAACCAAGTCCTGAGCACCAAGACCCGCGCAGCTGATGTCGATCAGCTCAGACACAGGAGAGTACGAGACAACGCCCCACCTTCAGTAATGAGGCAAGAAACATCCTTCATCCTGCTGGGATTTTATTCAGACCCGTGTGCCTCGGATAATGACTGGAGAGGGAAATCTGTATGACTGAGTTCACAAATTCAAATGCTACTTTCCCCAGGAAGCATGCTGGCAGATATAGTAGAAATGATGCTAACTCTGGCTTCTCTGTGGTCTCTTTACTTTTACACAAGAAGTTTCCTCCCCCCGCCCCCAGTTTGGCTGTTAGTGTTTTAATTTTTTGCCCTTCTTTCCTCTTTTCTTTCTGTTACTCCTTTTAATATTGTTTCACAGGGTCGCAAGTTCCATCCATCTGCCTGCATGACTGAAGTGTATTTTTATGTAGCATTGTGTGTAAATGCTACATTTTCTTTATCTATTCGTGAGCTGATGGACGAGAAGCAGACGCGCCGTGCGCATGTACCAGCGCTCTGCAAAGAAGCCGCTCACTGTGTGCAGCAGACATGCTAATAGAACAATCAAAATTGGAAGAAAATCATTGCAAAGGTCTCCGAGGGACTATTCTTTTCTCTTTATTTTGTTTTCAAACTGTTCTCATCCTCCTTCTCCTTGTCTATGCAAGGTACTGGGACATGTCAGGCTTCTTTTATCAAACCAGCGGTTTGATCCGTGACAGCCTCACCCTTATGAAGGAATCATCCTCCAAAGTCACCCTAACACCGCTTAATACTGTGCCCTAAGCAGCTAGGATTTTCTCTTTACTCGTTACAATGAAAAACATATAGTTATTTTTATTATTTCCACTTTCTTCATTTTTGTAATTTCTATTTGTGTACTGAGAATTTATAGCATTGTACCGATTAATGAAGCATATTTAAAAATATATGCCTAATACATACACCACCTCTATTCTCTTGGATTCTAAGTTCGATTCTCTTCTCTACAAAGAACTGGGAAACACCTCTGTTTCTTCATACACTGAGTAGTTTTGGCTGTTACTTTGGATGTTTTGAACGTTATCTTAAGCAGGTTGTCTTTACATAATAATCTTTATTAGAATGCTCATTATTTGCTTCTTTCTACAAATTAGTCAACAGAATTTGCATTTACTTAGAAAGTGAAATCTGGTCGTACATCTTTCTTTCTTTCCTTTTTCTTTCTTCTTTTCTTGTTTCTTTTTCTTCCAAAGACCTCCCTGAACTTGCCCCTGTGTGTACTACTGAGGGATTTGCCTGAGACCTGAGCGGGTTGAAGACATTCAGCGTAGTCCTGCGAGACTCTGGTCATTTTCTGAAAGGCACATGTGTGCTGCTTTTGTTCTGTTCTGCTTCTGAGATGCTCAGGACAGCCTGAGCCCGGTGCTCATTCCTATACACAAGAAGGGATCTTAACTCCTTCAGCTCGCTTCTCCAGGAGTCTCCTCATGATTTCACCCTGACTGGGGCCCATTTATTGCTTCCTAGCTTGAAAAAAAGTTTGTGAGTTCTGTGGATTAAATTCTTTTGCTACCAAAACAAATAGAGGCATCATAAACTCTTTTTTTTTTTTAATGAGTTTTTTTTATTTTTTATTTTTATTTATTTCTTTTTTTTTTGGCGGTACTGCGGATTGAACTCAGGACCCTGCGCCTGCTAGGCAGGCGCTTATTCCACTGAGCTATATCCCCAGCCCGAGGCATCATAAACTCTTACAGTTTTGTACCTTACAAAGTTTTGAGATGCTGTACAATATTGCTACATTTGTATTGAATCCTTACATAGTGCCTTAGTATGGCTGATACAATCATTATAAACCAGTGAAGCATCTTTAACTTTTACTATCTGATTTTAAACCCACATTTCTATCGTGTTTAAATTTCGCCTCCATACTATAGCTATGTCTATATTATAGTTTAATTTTATTTCCACACAAAGGCTATTTCTATTTTGCACAATATAACCTTGGATGGGTTAATTCACACTTCTCCTCTTCATTTTCTAAAAGATGGAAGGGGGTCAAGAACATACATCTGTAAGGCGTTATTAAAATAGATTTTCCTATTTTAATGTGAGTTTAAATGAAAATTAATTTTATTAGTTTTTTGTTTTAAAAACCACCAGTAACAGATGAGTTGTTTACCTGGTACCTTTATCAGCCCACAAGAGGTTTCTCTTTTAAAAGACTTTTATCAGGGTCTTTTTCAAAATCCTGTATGTAATATATTCATGAGTTCATTATGATCTATCAACAATTCTACTTCACAAACATGAAATGATGTTAGAAAGTTATACATTGTGCTTAATATAGTATTTCTAAGTTCTTGATACCACGTGTTCTATTATACATTGAAAACTTGAAGGAATTCTATTTCTAGGATAAATTTGTAATATTTTGTGCATAAAGGTATGTTATCATTTTCTAAATGATATTAATTCCCTGAGCCTTTATATTCATGTAAATAATAAACATGCAAAAGAAATGCACAAGGTTGCTATGTATTACATTTTTGACAAAGAAATTATTTTTAGTGAAAATATCCATCAACATTTGGATTGCAATTGGCATTTACTGAAATTTATTTCAGAATTAGTTTTATAAACGATCCATTTTAACTCTTAATGAAACATATTTTCTTTTTATTGTCCTCTGCTAATCTTTTCTCTATAGTGCATGCAAGCATTTGAAAATAAGTTTTTGGCATTTGCTGCAGATTCAGTTTTGGTGCCAGGAACTGTGTCTTTTTACTAAGTCTTTTCTTCTGTGAATTCCTTAATACTCTTCCTTTGATTAAAACACTTCATTTCCTTTGGATGAACTCTGATATCTAATTATAAATATATCACTCATGTCGGAGTTAGTCTTTTGTGTAGAAGGAGCTGTAACAGAAAATGCCCCCCCCCCCGCCACTATACATGAGTTTTTTAGTTGCACAGCTAATAGTTCCTCTTCCAGGTTTGGTTGCTTCTGTCTCTTAGAAACTACTGGTCACCGTGATAATTATTCAGTCTCTATGATGCACACTGCATAAACCACTCCGCAACTGAACAGCCATTCTGCCTCTGCACTTCTGCTCGCTTACCTCACATAAGCCCTGCGGCACCAGAGATCATGCTGGGGACGATCTCGATCCGTGGCCACTGACATAAACAAACCTGCCTCCGTCCTGGGAGTCGATTTGGTGCTTCTGCTCGCTGTGGCAGTACTGTTATTGTTCTATTATTTTCTCAAAATTATCATTTTTATTTGTTTTTCTAGAATTTCGTTGCTCGCCTTTCTTTTTATTTTCCTTACACTAATTCTTCATGCACATTCTGCTTCTTACGATATACCATTAATTGTGTTTACAATGTATACATGGTTTAATAAAAGTCAGAGATGATAAGTAACCACATGTATGGGGATAATGATCCCAATAGATTCCAGCTCTCTGGGAGAATTTGTGTTTTTATTGCATCACTTGTGTCTGTAAAGATAACTGTGACTCAAACGTTTTTTACAGCCTCTAATACAGGAAATTCCCACTTATTCATTTACTTTTGAAAACAGACGTCATGAGTCATCTACCTAAAAATTAAGTTCTCTGTTGTTTTATATATTTGATTTATGTTTTGTTTAAAAGAAAATATTCTGAGCAATCATTAAAACTTCAGCTATGTAGGCTCACCCTAGGATTACAGAATCAATTTCCTCAGGGAAGATGTCCTGATTTCGAATTTTCAGTGTGTACTTCTGGCATGCTAAGTATTAAGCAGCATTGACGAAACGTTACATACATTTTTTTCTATAATGATCTATATTATTAAAATGCAAATCTCTCTAATTTTATGCATTTCTTTTGAATAATAATGCAAATCTTCAATTCATATCATCTTATCCAACAGGGACTATTAAATTTCTCTAGGATTGTGCTCCCCTTCCTGTAGGAAATTCTTTGCAGTAATTAGCCAATACATTCCATATTCATATAATATCTTCCAGCACACAGATCCCAAAGGGAAATTTACTCCAGTTCCTTGTACTGTTCAACACTGTGAAAGCTGTTTAGCTCCTTGCTTATGTATTCCTTTCCAACACTGTTCTACTCCACTAAGTTTGAAAGTTTTTTTAAAGAAACAGAAACTAGGCCTTCAGCCATTCATTTAAAATGGCAGTAACTGACCCAATATTTGGTACCTAGGAGATACTGAATGTGCTGGGTGAATTGAGTTGCACTGGCCTTCTTTCCTAATAATTTATCCTCAGTATCAGCACAGACTTGCTCTTCAGGGCTATAATGTCTTATTTGTAGTCTTTCTTCTCAGAGACTCTTGCAATCTAATCTAGTTGGGGTTTGGGGTTTTTGGCTTTTATGAAGCATACTGAACTTTGCCAGATCCCTGAATCATTTTCTCATCATAAACTGTCTGCTAATGTCACATGTTGAATAGTTTTCATCTTTGAAACAGGGTCTCACTTTCATATTTCAGGCTGCTTTTGAACTCACTATGTAGGCGAGGCCAGCTTGGAACTCATGGTCATCCTCCTGCCTCAGCCTTCCAAGAGCTGAGACTACGGGTGTGAACCATGGTGCCCAATATAATTTGTTAACTGGTTCCCTGCTTCTCAAAATAGTGTCTAAAAATCATATCAGTAGTAGTTCTTGATCAAAATGTTCTGTACTAAAATCAGTTTGAAAATCATTAGACTGAATAAAAAATTGAGTTGTTTTTCTTTTGACTAGAAAACACTGCAGACCCTTCAAAATATTCATAAATAAATAAAATAATGGTTAGCCATTAAAATTCATTTAACTCAAACAAAATGAAAAAATGGAAATCTTTCTCTATATACACATATGCAACAGAACAATGTTGCTTTGATTACAAATTAGTAGTAAATTTATAAAATAACTTTTGGAGCAGTATTAGACAGAAAATAAAACAAAAATATTTTAAAATACTTGCTAGGATAGCTGAGCTCAAGGTTATAATTCTAGCACTATGTAAGGCTGAGACAGGAGGGTTGCCAAGTTTGAGCCCAGCCTGGATAAATTATTGAGAACCTGTGTGAAAATTAAAAATAGTAAAAAGTTGGATTTTAGATCAGTATGAAGGTACATACACACACACACACACACACACACACACACACACACACACCCTAGGAAATTTTATGTTCTTGAGTTAAAAGCAATTATCACATAAAAACTACCAAGAGAAGTTACAGATAATACAAAACGATTGTTGTGGCTTGTGTTTGGATGTCCCTGCAAAGTCTCATGCCTTCCTAGATACAGCCTTGAGGAGGTGGCTAGGTTACCATTGTGTGATCCTGGGATTGAGGGTGTATGATAATTAGATTGATTTTGCATCATTCTGTGTGTGGCTAGTGAAAGGCCCACCCTCAGCGTGGGTAGCCCCAATCTCTAGGCTTGGAGCCTGGGTGGACCCTAAAGGGAGAGGGGAAGGCAGGCTCGCTGCCTTTGTGTGCCTGACCTGACACAGACGTTTGGTCCCGTGTGATGCCCTCTGCCGGGCCACCCTGCTATAGATCCAGCTGACTACGGACTGAAACTTGTACAGAGATAACTGGTTTCCTTCATGAAATGCTTTTCAAGACTTCTCCACCTAAATTAGTTAGAGATAAATAGAAAAGAAATTTATTCTTTTCTACTTGTCCATAAACTCATAATATATAGTCAGGTAACTATGACAAGGGTGAAACATTGTAACTACATATGTCAATCAGGATCAAGGGTAACAGTGAGTTGTCATTTTAAAAATCTTAATTACAGAAGTTATGTATTAAATTTGTATTTGGGCAAATTTCTTAATGAATACTTGTTTGATTCATGTTAAAACATAGTCAACAACAACCACATCTGCACTAAATGCAACCTCTCTCATCATCCATATGTACAGTATCATGACAATAATACAGAATATTAGGAATCAAGGAAAATTCAGATTGTGTTAATATGTTTTAGGTCACCACCGAGGCTAAATTATTCTTTAAAAATGTTTTGAAATCTTCATTTAGTCTTTGGGCTGAGTGTCCTCACTTTGCTTTCCGCTGAAGAATCCAGCTAATCTCAAATGATTCATTATTCACTTATTCTACACGATCCCAGCTTCTCCATGGGTAAATTTCCACTTCAGTTTTATAACATTCATCATAATTTATTGCTGCCTTTCAACAGTCTCTTTTCACAACTATTTGGGAGCCAATTTTAAAGCTGATGTTGAAATTAGTACGTTTCAAATATAACGCTCCTTGCTTAAGAACACTGTTCAAAGTGAAGCAGAATCCTTCCAGGAAAGGAGAGTTTGTCTGCCACATCTGACATGTAATAGTTTTATTTGTCTGGGATCATTTTTGTGATTCAATTATCTTTAAAACTGTGCCCTTTGGTAACGGGAGCAGGAACAAATGCAAAATCTCATGCACTAGTTTGTTAGTACCTGTCACTATTGGAGCATAGATTATTAAAAGACCCTGCATAAGTGATACAGGCAATGACAGAAGCTTTTACAAGGAGAAATCACTATGATTTTCAACTGGAAATAGTTTAGAGACAAATCATTTATTTAAAAATATCATCATTATAAAAAGTGAGAGAAGCTCTTCTTTTTTTCTTAGGAAAAAAGAAATTTTGTCTTTTCATGACCTTATGAAGATGGCTTTATTTTGGGTTAGTCCCATTATACAAAGCCCACAGAGACATTTGAAAAATTATGACTAACCAAATAGCTATAACTTTCAAACACCAAGTGTGGAAAATATGATGAATATAGATTTTTCTGAAGGAATATTTGAGGTGATTATTTTGACATCGTACCTATAAATGACCAAGATTTAAATCTCAAGGACAAGAAAGAACACTAGACTCAAGGGATTAGTCAAGATTTTTGTGAAATGAAAATTATATTTGTTCTATCTATCCTATAAATGAAATCTGCTCTGAGACTTTTTTATCTACTAAAGTGATATAACTAATATCAGATGATGTGGCCAGTGAAGCTTGAGAGAAACAAAACATGTAGGTAAACTATGCAGACTGGAAAGATAATTCTAGAAAGTAGTTAAGATCAAGATGATGAAAGTGATTGAGAGGAGTGATAATAGGTTTTGTATAGGTTTCTTTACTTTTTCAAGTTTTGTTTTCCTTAGTACTTTTTTGCAGCACATATTGCTGATATTCACCATGGAGATTTGCTCCTCATGTACACAACACGTCCTAGGCTTTGCAGCACCCCCCCCCGCACTCGATACCCTATTACATTTGAAGCCCCTTGTAAAAGTACAGATTCTAAGAAAGCATGAGCTTCACTGAAGCCATACTATAATGTGTGTAATACCTGCTGGGAATATTTTCCATCTTCGGATCCATTTAATAAATAAACATTAACTAGTAACACTAGGTAGAAAGGTTGTATTTTCTCATATCTATACTGATTTATGATTTAGTCCAAATACTGGTAGTTCTAGTGGCAAAGTAACTATTCATATAGAGAAAGGCTCGCTCAGAACAGCCATCAAATATATACTGAAAGTGGAAGACAATAGGCCAAAAGAATATATTAAGAATATCCATGCTGGAGCAAGCACAGGAATTTCAAACAGCAGCCTGATTCCTGGGCCTAGGCACGGGGCTTATTTGCATGAGGCCATACATTGGTCTCTGACTGGGGGAGGAAAAGTAAGTGACACCAAACACAGACTCTTAAACACAGTGCTGAGCTGCGTAAAAGCTGGGAACTTACACTTTGAAAGTGAAGTTATCAGAACGGTGCACTGGAGTATTTCACCACTGTTAATCCTGTAAGGGAGAAAGATCACAAAAAGCAAAGCAGGCAAACCCAAGCTCTGAGAAGAAGCAGAGGCAGCCGGAGGCCTGAATTATCCTCGCACTGGGCTGAGGCACCAGTCACTGAATTACTGAGAACTAACTTCAGTTTGAAGGTTAAATTTCTACTCGGATCATGAGCTCTGGAGCCCCTAGGTAAAGATTTGATTTACATAGAAGAGTTCAATAAATAAAATATAAGCATAAGGAATACATAAGAACTCATCTTTGGATGAGATTCATGCTCTTAAGATTTGTTTAGGTGCATTATTTCAAGCCAGCCAGCAAGTACATTATTCCAATTATCAAAATCAACTATTTAAACGACTGCCATCCAAAACACAAGAGGAATCCCACTAAATACAAAGGTATTATGATGTATTAACTATGCCTGCAGCTGCCCTCAGAAGTTTCATTCTCATGTATCAGAGACTCTGAGCTATAAATGAAGGTGCTGTGAACTTAAGGTCTAAAATCAGCAGTGAGACTTGCAGAGAGATTCCAGTCAGATCATTCACTTTGCCCACGATCACTTTCAGCGGCTGTGATACGCCAGATACTGCATTACATCTGGGGACACCATCGTGAGTATGTGAAGAGCTGCAGATGAGAATTAGGTGTGAAGAGGAGGGAGAGGTCTGCTGTGAGCATTGCTTTGAAATATAAAGGGAATTATGTCAGAGTTGAAAATACACCCTGAAGCCATTTGAGAAAGTTTAAAGGACACAATTGAGAGCCCAAAGTGACAGCATTGTATCTGTGTTTCAGGAAGATGGTTGCATATGTAATACACAGTAGAGTTAGAGAAACAAGACAAGCTTCTGGCTGTCACCAAAATAAGGCAGTTATGATTATTTGATTTGAGGTAGTAGCATTGGGAATGAAGGAGAAGTAAAAAATTAAAAGACATTTTAGAGGTGGGTTACAGGTGAAAGAAGGGTTAAAATAAACAAAAAGTAGATCTTTTTGAATTAGACCTTTATAAATAGGAGGATAATTCAGGGGGCATTAACAAAACACGAAGAGAATTAGTTTAGTGGGACAAACTCATGAAGCTATTGTGCATATTTGTTTTGAGTGTATTTGTGGGCTACTAACTGGAAATGTGAAGTAGCCAAACGTAGAAGAAGAAATCAACCAGCGGGGACGATTACAAAAATTTGCGAATGTGACTGAGGAAGTGTGATTTGTAGACAGAGTGGGAGGTAAAGAGAGGGGAGTAACGGGAACCAGAAGAACACCTTTGTAGAGCGCCTTCAAAGGAATCTAAAACAGGGCCATTACAGGATTCGTAAAAACTCAGAAGGGAGAAGTCAGCAGTAAGTCATTTGGTCATGATTCACACCCTCACAAAGTGGAAAAGCACGAACCCTAAAGCCTGCGGGGAACTGCTGCACGCTGGGCGCTGCGCTAAGCTTTCGGATGCCTTGCTCTAATGACCTCCCTAAAACCCATAGAACGTACATAGTTATTATTCCCACTCTGCAAACAGAAGGCCGTATAACCATAAATAATAAACAGCTTACCACGGCACAGAATGGATGTGCGTATCAAGATTGCTCTGATTCCAGTTGCTACAGTTGGAAGCCACTTTGCTAGTGTTTATCCGAGTAAGCACCCTAACTTGCATCAAAATTACCTAGAATCTGGGTTTTAGTTGGAGGGATGATGATAGACAGACAGACAGACAGATAATAAAAAGACAGGAAGGCTTTGACTCCAACTATTTGACTATTGAAAACAAATCTCTGAGTGTTTTCATAAGAAACAAGTAATATTTTTAACATTTGAAAATCACTGCAATATACTAATAGTGAACAGCAATATTCCTCTAATGTTGGCCTGCATATCACTGGGCTCCCTGGTGACAATTGTCCAACAAATTCACAAAGTCACAGAAAATGTAACTTTAATTTTTCTCATTCAGGTTAAAATAAATGAAAATTAAAATAACAGTTTCCATCTTACTCCAGAAAGAAAAGGTCTCGTCAAGGAATCAAATAATAACAAACATTGAGGAGGCTGCGGGGGAAACTTTCACACTGCTGTGGGGAGTGTAACTCTAAAATCACTGTGGAAATCAGCATTGAGATTTCTCAAACAGATGAACATAGAATTTCCATTGGACCCAGCTGTTTCCATTCTAGGAATCTGCCCAAAAGCTTTAAATCATTTTATTACAGTGAAACCTGCATATCCGTGTTTAGAGCACCACAGTTCAGAATAACTGAATCATGAACGTAGTCTGTATGTCTACATTCAACATGATGGGTAAAGAAAACTTGGCAATTGTATGTGATGGAATGCTGCTCTGCCATAAAGAAGGATAAACAAGTCATTTGAAGGCAAATGGATGGACCTTGAGAACAACATTAAGTGAAATAAAGTAGACACGCCAAGTTAGTTATATGGTTTCTCTTGTATGAGAAACACAAAGGATATATTATTAAAAAGCAAAATGAAAGAGGGATAGCAGGGAATAGGGCCCTAAATCTTTTGCACAACAGAAGGGGACCAAGAGCCGTAGGAAGTGGTGAGAATAGGGGAAGGGGATGGGATTGGAGAAGAAATGAATTAAATGAACTGTGTTTGTGAAGAACAAATTCCTATTGAGTAATATCCACATGTACTTCAAATATGTAGCAATACAAACAAGATATTTGTATAACGCTTCACAATTTGGTTGCTAATAATGGAGACAAAATATTTTTAGTATTTCAAGAAATCTATTAATTGCATAACAAGATATTTAACAAAACTACAACATAAAAAATTTTCACTTTGATTTTTTGACATGGAATGATGTAATTATGTATAATTATGTAGTAATAATAATTTATGTCTTGAAGACCACATTGTATTTTAGTTACTTTTCATTGATATCAGTGATTGAATATGTATCATAGCATATAAAATCTTGATGAAACTTGGAAATAAATTACTTTTGCAGTAAAAGTTTTAAATTATTTAGAATTTCTAGAGAACTTTAAAATTTTTCCATTTTAAAAAATATTTTGTTGTAAATAAATGCATGAATTCCTAATTTAAGTGACTATGTGTAGAATTTGTCAAATCCTTTTAAAACATATCTTTTGGAACTAAATGTGTAGCTGCATAAGAAGACTACTGGAAATAAAATGAAAAAGGACCTCAAATATAGGATTCTGGACTTGGAAATGTTACACATTCATCAAGATATTGTATTTCATGGAAAATCACTCTCTTCTGTTCTCTGTCTCAACTCTCTGCCATATCTCTGCAATTGTGGGTGAATATTCCTAAAAAGAATTCATGTACCGTGCTCACTAGTCACACTTGAAATTTGTGATCATGAACTCCATTACATAACACTTTTGTCAGCTCCCCTAGTTCATGATTTTTTCACAAGTATAGTAGAAACCTAAATAAATATAATCAAGGAAAATCATCTATTAGCAACCAATTTCTTTACCCAACAGTTATTCCTCTGGCCTTTGCCTCTGCCAGAAATTTTGATTTACTTCATTCTCCGACTTTGTCTCCTCCAGAACACTTAATGTCTTGGGTAGGACAGGTCTATTACTTCTGTCTTCTGTTACAAACTTTTCCTTAGTTACAGTTATTCCCATCAACATATCACAAATTTTAATTTTAAACTTTACCTGTGTTAGTCCTTGTCTATTTATAAACTAACAAATGACCATCATGTATGACATTTTCTTTGTTACAAACTTTTCCTTAGTTACAGTTATTCCCATCAACATATCACAAATTTTAATTTTAAACTTTACCTGTGTTAGTCCTTGTCTATTTATAAACTAACAAATGACCATCATGTATGACATTTTCTTTTCTATCTTTTTTCACAAATCTCTTATTCTCTTACCCCAATATATACAAAAAGAAAAAGAAAAAAAGTTGTGTATTGTCAATATTTTGTGGGAAGGGCCACAAGAGTTGGAGAAAGGGGAGAGGTTGAGTGCAGAAAGGGCAAATAAGAAGAATTATGATGCACCACGTGCATGTGCCAGTTCTCCATGACGAATTCCATGTCATGTGCTGCAGACATGTACTAATACAAACAAAATTTAAAACAACAGTTAAAGTATTGTAGTCCTATTTTCTCAACCTTTCACTTCTTCCTCAACTTAATGAACATGTTCTTGTTACAGTCATCAATTGTATTCATGTCAGAATATTTAAGGCCCAGCATACACCTCAGTGGCATAAGCACCTGCTGGCAAATACAAGGTCCTGAGTTCGAGTCCAAGTACCAAAAAAAAAGAATATTTGATGTTTCTTTCTTAGTTTGTTCCAGACCTTGCCTTTAAGTAGCATTTGACATAGCTGAACATTCTCTATTTTCTTAAAATAGATTTGAGTTGTACATTACATGACAAAACACTATAGTGACTTTGCTTATATCTCATCCTCTTTTTCACTGTTTTCTGTTTGTTCGTTTGTTTGTTTTAGTACCAGAAATAGAACTCTGGACTTCAAGTTCGCTAGACAGGCGCTGTGTCCCTGAGCAATATCCCAGCCCTCAACCCCTTTTTAATTGTTTTCCCCTTTTCCATATTATTTTCAAACTCTGAACAAGAAGTTCTGCCTTGGAATTTTGTGCTATGCTAGTATTGATGTTCAAAATCAGAGGCCAGTGAAATAGCATGATCCATTCATAAAAGCCAAATGCTGCTTTTCATGAATTTCAAATGCAGCGAAGCTAAAATGATCATTTTTATCCCCCAACATCTCATATCTTTATACCTAAACTTAGCTAAACTATAAACTTGCAAACTCTTCATAAGGCTTATAAATCCCTATCTAAATGAGTAAGTGTCACCTGCTTCCCATACGGTGTGTTCTGTGGTAGGCGTATCATTAACAGATTCATTATACTATAGTAATATTCCCCAAATTTACACTCATGTCTCCCAGAGATCTTGTGTGGATCTCTGGGAGTTTGGTCTCCAGCACAGCAGTGGTTAGACCTTAGGCCTTTGAGGCTTGATTGGATCCTGCAGGTTCCAAGCTCACGTGTGGACTCACCCATCTGTGTATTGATACCACTGGTTTTGAAGGAAGGCTTTCTTCTCATGAGAGTGAGTGCTTTCTCTTTGCTGGCTGCCTGCCGTGACCTGAGCAGCTTTCTTCTGCCACCTGCCTCCACCATGCTGTAGTCCCTGTGCAGTCCCAAAAGCACCTGAGCCTGGGGACCGTGGACCAGAGCCTCTGAAACTGTAAGTCCAAATAAATCTTTCTTCCTTTAAGCTTGTTTCTCCCACGAATTTTGCTAGAGTGACCCAAAGCTGGCTAAGACAGATATTATTTAGCTTTTCAAGACGTTGGTACCGTTTCACCATTCAGATCTGAGAGCTCAATTTGCTGATTTACTAAAGAGGAAGAACGATGGGACTACTCGACCTCAGATGCTTGATGCTACCTCATCACCAGTGCTCTTATTTCTGTAGAAACACCTCCCCCGAAATGAGTGTGATTTCATGTTTACTCGATATTGTCTTCTTCTAGAATGGAGATTCGCCTGTCTTCTCAGTGGTTACAGAAAATGCCTGCTAAAGCATCTGGCACATAACTCATGTTGAAATTTTCAAAATATTGATATGCAAATACATTGGAAGTGTTAAATCTTAATGAAGCGAATAACTAGCATTTAAATAATTGTAAAATGTGTGATAACAGTATGCATTCCTTTCTTTGTTCTCTCCTGGGCTGGAGATAACATGAGATATCCATGGTCTTGGCAAAAAGCTTATAAATCTAACTTTGGAGTATAGCAATGAGAACTACAAGGAATGCTGTTGTTTTGGGGAAATCCTGTGAGTTTATGATACTTCTCACCTAATAGAAATCAAAGTTTAAGACGTTAAATTTATGGTGAAAAACAGGCTTGAAAATAAAATGATTATAAAAATAATCAAAACTCATTAAAGGCTTTTTGCAGTGGAAAATAAAAAACAATAAGTGCGGGGAAATATGCACATTAAGCCCAAAGCAAGCAACAGATGAGAAAAAAATAGGAGAGCTGTGTATCAAACAGAAAAGGCTTCAGGAAGCAATTTCTGATGGACATTACTGGGATTGGGCGGCAGTGTAGGAAATGGACACAGCGTTCTGCACATGCTGGTAGGTGGAGAGCAGAAAGGGAGGGAGGAGAACAGAGGTTCTGAGTTTTGAGCTGGGGCCACCAGGGAAGAACCACATGGAGCACTGACGAGGCAGAAAGACAGCATTTGGGGTAATGACGTTTCCCTGGCAATATGAAGAATTCAATTTTGAACACAAATGGCAACGCTTGGCAGTACACTAAAATTAAATTAACAGCATGTCTAAGACAAAACAAAAGCAGAGAACTTTGCAACAGTAGAAATAACCAAAGGTGATGCCTTTCTTCTTTTCTGTAACCTTCAGGCAATTTCAATCTCTGTCTGACTGTCCATTATCTCTGTTCAAGGGACATCATTTTTTGCATTATGAGGAATCAGGCATGTGCTAAGTACTCCTAGGGGCTTTCAAGATGCATTTAACTCACTAAAAACACCACTCTCCCAGTAATTATATCACAGTGTGCCTGAGGGCAGTGATCAGGTACTTTCTGATCCAGTCCAGCCGCTGCTTCCTTTCTCTCCCGTGAATAAGGTGTAGTATTATACCTATTAGATTCCACACAGATTGGTACTCATCACAGTATCATTCTATTTTCATAAAAATTCAGAATTCCTTCCCCTCCTTTTTGTGAGCAAAGTAAAAAACATCCTGTGAATCAGTGTGTCTCATAAGTGTGAAAATCATCATGTTGATTTTAAAGAATAGAGCCATTTTGTCAAGCTATTCATGTTTTAACTGTTTAGATTTTGATTCATAAATTTGGGATATTTTAAATGTTTGGTCTTTTGATCCATCTGGAATGATATATATACATACAAAAACACAATATAATAAAAGATTCTAGCACTATAAAGTAATTGACTTTAAAAAAGATCTGAAGAATTTAGAGTATTAAATTAAAAACAATTTTACCCTTACAAATTTTGTTGAAAATTAAGTATATAAGGAAAACTTATATCTAGTTTACATCATACTTGAACATCTCTCCAAGTTCATGTTTATGATACCAATAGATTTTTTTCTTAGTGTTGTGTATAATCAAGCTTTCATTTTTTGGCAACCCAGTATTTAGTTGCATTATATTTAGGAATTCATCCCATTTAAAATTATCCTACATTTCGTGCATAATAAATACAGACTTCTTACAATCAGTAAAATGAATATTCACCCCAACAGATGGTTTCTTTCCTTGATCTACACTCTACCGTGTGATACTGTGGCTACGTGCCCTAGAGAAAAGAGTTTTTTAACACTGGATTAACACCACAATTACGCTTGTGCTAGAGAAATGCTGACATTATGGAAGTATAAAACTATAAGAAGCAATAAAACAGGTCTAGACATCTAGTTCACACACTGGGACATCAACAGTGAATGAACAGTCGGATCAATGACATTACACACATTGTTCCCCTTTACTCTTCCCACTTTTCCTGAGTCTTGGGTTGAACTAAAATTTACTTTCTTGTAATTTCAAGACCATTTCACCCACATGAAACTGCTGTATATTGTGACAAGTGATTATAAACTGGGGAAGAATAGAAGGAAAATAAAAGAGATGGCTTCTCATTCTAGTAAAACATTATAAACATTACTGAAAGCTCTGAACGATTTGCCATCACCGGGTTGTGATGGCACAACCTGTCAGCGGGTTCTTAGAAGTGGAGCATGAAGCTGCAACCAAACCCTTTCTGCTTTGCACATTGTGTTTTGTGTGCTCATGTAGTACTGACTCGACACTACTGTGCATCTCCTACTAATGCTCACGGTATGAGAATAGTTACATAAGTGACCTCAGGCAGTTTCCAGTCCAGTTAGGTCATTCAGAATTTACATGTGAAGTCAGAGAATCCCTTTGGGCATAGAGCAGCCATGAGTGGGGAGCGGGCACAGGGTATAAGGGAGAAAGAGTCTTGCTCCCCACCTTTGGCTCGTGTTGCTTTTGTGGTCTTCTGCCACCTTGAAGTGTTGCCCCTGTGCAGCTGGCTGTGAGGGAAATAGACCACTCCTTCTTTAATTTGAGGTGCTGAGCACTTTGTGTCTGCAATGAGACAGAAGTAACCTTTAACCAGCTTGGAAGTGAGCTGTTCACCTTTAAGTGATTTGTATGGCTGTGGACTGTAGCAGTGTCCGTTTTCGACCCGGTGTTTTGCTTCCAGCCTGGGCACGGCAGGGTTTCCACCTTAATTTTGTCTGACATCTCTGGCACAGTCCCTGCCTATCATAACCGGCCAGTCCTCTGCCTGGTTAAGCAGCAGGGGTTAAGGGTCTGTCTGTTCCTCCCAGAACCCTAAATCTCATCGCATTAGTCTTGGGCAGATTTGTTTCTCCCCTGAGTACCCTGCCAATAGAAGCCTCTGTATGGTGTCAGGAACCGGTCCCAAGAACACTGTGATATACATCAAGTAACCAATATTTGTCCCCAGGCAGCTGCTATCGACCACAGAAATCCACAACAGGAGCACAGGAACCAAGGTCCCATACGTTCTCTGGTCTGAGTCCCAAACTGGGAAAAGACTCATAAGTGGGTAATTATAGAGATAGCGTCCCTTGAACTGAATACCTTACAAATTCACACACTATAAAAAGGCAGAAACGGATGTGACTTGTAAGATTTGACTACTAGCCTGGGGAGAAAACACTCTTCTGGAAATACACAGGATTTCCCCCCCCCCCCAGTATCTCTCTTCTTTGTTTTTATGCTTTTGAATTTTCTTTATGTTTTTCCTTTGGTGAAGGCTGGAGTTCTACCACCCCTTTAACTTGACCCTCCATTTCTATACAACTTAGTTTTAAACAGGCCGTCCTTTCATGTTCTCTCTCCCCCTTCTTTTCTCTCTTTGTTTAATCTCCACTTCCTATTATTTATCCTTTTGCTAGTTAGTCATCTCTGTTCCTGTTATCTAGTGTCACTAATTTCCTTTTACTCCTTAACAGAAACTTCCATATCAATCTTACCATTATTCATAGCTTTCAGTGCTTTATTTTTTGTAATATACCACACCCACATTACTTGCTCATATGAGCTATAGGTAGCTAATTATATCTTACTAAAGCTGAATATTGCTTTACAGTGAAAGTGGGTTACTCTATTGAGTGGTTATTGACTGCATAACCTTCTGATTTATCTTAAGTTTTGCTATATAACTATAAGCATTATATGTATGGTTAAAGGTGCCAAAGTATCAGTTATTATAATGGGTCTTTCCAGCTTGTGTTTGATACCATTATTATTATTGATTGAACTAATTTAGCCAAGGTGACATAGCTGATGTAATCACTTGATCAGACATGTATGTGAGTACCTAGATTGCTGGGAGCTATAAATAATGCTATAGTCCAGTACAAAAGAACTAAGTGCTAGACCAAGCAGTCATTCCTAATAAAAGATATAGGATTCTGGGACAGACTCAAAGACCAAAAGTCAGTTACACCTAAAAGACATTTTTGAAGAGAAGTCATTACTTAAGAAAGCTTTGATATTGGTGATACACCTACTTAACATAAGCAATTTGCAAGCCTCAAAAGAGAAGAAACAAATAAAAAAAGAAAAGGAAAATAAGGAAGTACAGAAGGAAGTGCAATCCAAAACATCCAACTCACCCAAAACAAGCCCAGAGGATATTGAGATAGAAAAATTCTAACAATACCCTCCTGGATTTCTGAATGATAGTACCAGAAGTCACAAAGCAGATAAATAAGACTCTAGATAAAACCAACACAAATAACTGCACAGATAATCAAAGAGATGAAAATCTTTATAATGGAAATGCAGAGTGACTGTAGATTAGACAGAGACAAAAAGATAGAGGAATTTAAGAACATGGAAACAATGAATGCCCAGCATAAGAAAGAACAGGATTCCATAAAACAGATTCACATAAAAATCTAGAACATTAAAACATTCTATTCTATATGTACCAGAATCAACCAATGTAGAGATAGAATACCAGATCTAGAAGAAAGGATTTCAGTTGGGGATTGTCAAATGAATGACTTCTTCAAAATAGCAAGAGACCATGAAAAATAAATCTATAAGCTGCTAGGTGATGCAAAGGAGAATAATGTAAGATTAATTAGAATTATTTAAAATGCAGGAGGTATCACAAAGGACATTAAAAAAACCTGTTCACAGAAGAAATAGTAGCAAACTTTGAAATTATGAAAAAATAAACTTGACATACAGGTAAGTAAGGCACAAAGAACTCCAAATACCTATGTTCAGTATAAAAGTACACCAAATCATGTAATAATTGAGATTTTATAAATTCAACACAGAAACAAATTGGGGGCTGGGGCTTTACCACAGTGGTGCAGCACCTGCCTGGCAAGCCTGAGGTCCTGAGATTGATTTTGGGTAGATAAAAAAAGATTGTTAGAGGAAAGAAACAAATAAAGGAAGTTCATAAAAATCACAGTAGACTTCTCAACACAAACCCTTAACTCAAGAAGAGCATGAAGTATTTCGAGCCCCAAAAGAAAAAACACTCCAACACAGGTTGCTATAGCCTACAAAAGTACCTTTCAAAACTGATGGAGAAATAAGATACTTTCATATAAAAAAAATCTGAAGAAATTGATGACCACAAATCTAGCATTCCGAAAAGTTCTTAGGATATTCTAGAAAGAGAAAATGAAGACAATAATTGCAAATATCCCAATAGCCTGAATCCACCAGGCAAGGCGAGCAATTAAAAGAACAGAAACCAACTACAGGAAAATAATATAATGGAAAGGATAAGTCAAAACCTATCATGCATAGCCATCAATGTGAGTAGTAACAATTCACTAAAAAAAGAAACATTGGCATAATGGAACAAGAAACAAGATCCAACAATATGCTGCATATAAGAAACATATTTAACCCAAAAGAAAGTCATGGACTGAAAGTAAAAGGATGGAAAACAATACTTCATGCAACGGAAACTCAAAAAAGCAGGAGTAACTATTCTATTTGCAAGCAAATTGCAGTTCAAATCAAGACTGATCAGAAGAGTGACACAAGGTCATTGCACACATTTTAAGGGAACAATCCAATAAGAAGAGATAATAATCACAAATATATATGTGCAAAGTACCAATATGCCCAACTATATAAAACAGACACTAATGCATGTGAAAAACTGGATAAACACTAATACAACTGTCACAGATTGCTTAATTAGACAAAAAATCAACAAAGAAACATCAAGGATAAATGAAACCTTTAAAGAAATGCACCTAGTAGATACGTACAGAAAACACATGTTTTTCAACTGCACATAGGACTGACTCCATAATTGACAAATACTAGCTCATAGAACATACTTAAGTAAATGTAAAGGAATTGAAATTATTCCATATATATTATCAGATCACAGTGCAATGAAAGTGGAAATAAATGCAAGAGAAACCACAGACACTATGTACACATAGCAATTAAATAATACCCTCATGAAGAGACAATGGGACACATGTGGAATTAAAGAATAAATCAGACAGTTTTATAATTGAATACTAATGCTAATATGATATGCTGGAACTTATGGAATACAATGAAAGTAGACCTATGTGGGAAGTTATAGAGGTGAATTCTCACAGCAGAAAAGCAGTCCAAACTCAAACTAACAACCTAATGTTGAAAATGAAGGCACTAGTAAAAAGAAGAATAAGTTAAATCCAAAGTGAAAGGAAATGATAAAGATCAGGGCAGAAACTAATGCAACTAGATTCAGAAAACAATGCAAAGAATCAATGAATAAAAAGGAGTTGGTTCTTTGAAAAATTAAATAAAATAGAGAAATCCTTCACCATGCTTAGGAATACAAGGAAAGACAAAAAAATCATGAAATTAGAAATAAAAAGTGTGAGATCACAACAGATCTTGAAGAAATCCAGAAGATAATCAGTACCTACTTTGATAACCTTTACTGTAATAAAAAATGGAAAATTCAGAAAAGATGGATAGATTCTTAGATACATGGGAATTACCAAAGCTGAATCAAGAGGATCAGAAAATTCTAAGCAATCCAATAATATTCAATGAAATTGAAGAAGTAATAAAACCTATCAATAAAGAGAAAACTATATCATGTCAGGATTGTCCAAAAACTTTAGAGAAGATCTAATGCTAGTACTCTTTAAAATCTTTCATCAAGTTGAAAGTGAATCAGTATGCCTAAAATCATTCCTAGAAGGAACTATTATGCTGATATTAAAAAGGAATTAGAGACCAATCTCTTTAATGAGCATAGATGCGAAAATCATGAATAAGATACTGACAAACAGAATGCAGCTAATCATCAAGACAATTATACACAACAGCTATTTAGGATACATTCCAGGGATGCCTAAAACGCTAAAGAAAATCATAATAGGTCTTTATCTCAATCTGATAAAAGCCATCTATGACAAACCACAGCCAACGTCAGAGTAAATGGTCAAAAATGGGAAGCTTTCACTGTGAAATTGGGAGCAAGAAAAGGATACCCACTATCACCAATTATGTTCAATATAGTTCTGCAAACGTTAGTTAGAGGAATTAAACAAGAGAAATACAATGTACCTTGGTTCACAAATGCTTTTGTTTATGAACAATTTGGATTTTTGATGTTTGGTTTTTGGCTTTGGTTTTTTATTTTGTTTGCCAACTCTGAATCAGATGACAAACACAGCCGTGGGCACGTTTGCCTCACGAGTATGAAACATCTACTATGTCTACTGCCATCTAGTCCAGCATGGTAGAACAGAGTAAGTTTGCGAACTGAGGTACCACTGTGAAAGGAATATGAATGGAAAAGGAAGAATTTAAATCATCCTGATTTACAGATCACATGATATTCACACAGGGGACGCCTAAAACTCCACCAAAAGAACCCTAGATTTAATAACTAAACTCGTTAGCATAGCAGGATACGAAGTCAGCACCGTAATCAATAGCATTCCTGTACACATATAACAAGCTCACTGAGAGAGTTAGAGAAACAGTGTGTTTCACAAGAGCACCAGGCAAAATGAAATACTCATGAATCAATCTACTGAAGAAATAAAAGACAGACCTTTAAAATGAAAACTACATTACTCTGAAAAAGAAGACTGAAGATCCGAAAATTGAAAGATGTCCCCTCTTCTTGAATAGACAGAAGCAATAGAGTGAAAATGGTCATATTTCCAAAACTATTGTACAGATTTAATGCAATCCAAATTAAAATATCAATAGATACCTCACAAAACTGGAGAAAATAGTCCTGAAATCCATACGGAATCAGGAGACATTAAATAGCAAAAACAGTTCTGTGCAACAAAGCGAAAACAGGGTGCATCACAGTCTCTGATTTGAAGTCATACTACAAAACTTCTGTGATAAAAACATTATGGTATTGGCCAAAAACAGACTCTAGGGGATAGAATAGAATATGGAAAACAACTCCCAGAATATTCAGTTACCTAATGTTTGACAAAGAGTTCACACGCCTTCCCTGGGAGAAAGGTAGTCTCTTTAATAAATTGTGCTGGGGAAAACTGGCTTTCCATATCCTGAAGATTATATTAGACTTGTATCTCCCACCATGCACTAAACCAGAATCAAAATCAGTCAAAGATCTAAATAGTGAAATAATAATACTTAATCTGTGGGAAGAAAACATTGGTTTAGAGAAAGACTTTTTGAACAAAACCCCAATTGTACAGGAAATAGTACAAAGAATCAACAATCGGAATCACACACATTAACAATCTTTTACACAGCAAAAGAACCACCAAAAGGGTGAGAAGATAACTTACAGAATGGGAAAATATTTACAAGTTACTCCATAAACAAAAGACTAATATCTAGAACATACACCAAACTCAAAAAAAAAAAAAAAATCAGCCCCAGACCCCCTCAAATTTAAAGACTCAATCCAAAAATGGGCATCTGGAATGAGTAGAGACTTTTCAGAAGAATTACAAACAAGAAGGAAATATGTGAAAAATGTTCAACATCACTAATCATTTGAGAAATGCAAATAGAACAACACTGTGATTGCATTTCACTCTAGAAAAAATGGTTATCATGAACAAATCAATAAATAACAAGTAACAAACCTTGGCAAATCTTCTCCACTGTTGAGGGGGAGTAATTTGGTACAACCACTATAAAAATTGTTGTGAATATTTCTCAGAATATAAGAAAGGATAAACTTGAGACTTTTTAGGTAAATAGATGCAACTCAAGATTATAATTTTAAGTGAAATAAATCATATCCAAGTTTGAATATTGTGTTGTTTGTCTTGTGAGAAAAACCCAAAGTGTGAATAAGGAGCAAAAACAAAGGACAAACATTAGGAGGTTGGAAGAGTACGTTCAGATGGCCGGGAGAAAAGAGAGGGCAGGGCGCTGGGGAAAACGAAGGAGGGGAAGAGATTAGCGAAAATGAAAGTGGAAGCAAAGGTGGAAACAGCTTTTGTAAATGGGGGGAAGAAGAAAAGTTGAAGAAAAATTCAGGGGATGGGAAAAGAAATGAATTAAAATGTAATTATATACAGGTACTAATTTCTTACAATGAATGCGATAATTATGTATTACAAACACACACCAATAAAATAAAGAAACAACCTCAGTGACAGTGAGAAAGGCCATAATCAAACACTTTATTTTATATAAGCAAGAAAAGTCCTAGGATAGAAGGTTAGCTTGCAGATGAGATTACCACAAAGTTAATTAAATCCACTAGAAGCAGGATATCTGATCCCAAATTGGAACAAAAACACAAATCTTTTAAGAACATATAATCTCCTTGGCATGACATATGCTATATGGTGTCATTTTTGTCTTCTCTGGAAATTAAATTGCAGTTTGACCTCCAATTTGCATCTGATGTTGCTACTTTTTGACCCAAGGACAATTTGTCTTACTTCCCCACGCCTCTGCCATTAAAAGGTTAATAAAGTCAGTCAGTCACCTCTGGTCTTGTTATTACTGTGTCTTACTACTTTATTGATTTTTTTGTCATCTTAAAATTTTCTCAATTTTGCAAGCAGTCAGAGGCAAAGATTACAATAACCTAACCACCGCCTACATTGTTCGTTTTGCCAGTATGTCCCATACAATTGTGATCACGCTCACCAGAGTCAGCTTTGTCGTTCTAATCATTATATAATAATCCTTCCTAGAGCTCACCCTCCCCTACCCCCAAATCTCTCTGAATAACATGTAAGGTGCCAGGGCTTCGTGTACTACTATACCGCGGCTCTGAACTACAGTTCTTCTCGTGGGCCTACATAAACCAATAGTCCCTGCCAGTGTGGCGCTCACGGTTGGCTCATTCCTTGGCCTCTTTTGGCTTGCCTTGCGTTGCCTTCCCTTTTTGTTCCCCTCTCTTCCTTTGGTTTCCTTTCTTCTTCTCTTTTTGCATTGCTTTCCTTTACTTATATCCCTATGAAGTATGTTTTCTTTATGCCAAATATCCAACTTCACCCTGAACTTTCAAATGCCATTGGTTTTTTTTTTTTTTTTTTTATGCCATTGGATAACATGTTTTATATAATATTTATAAAACCATTCTCTCTGATTTTAGAGCATCCCTGATTTTCTGATTACGTAGACCCTTCCTGTCATTATTCCACGAGAACAATATTTATTATTGCCACTGCTGTGGCTCTTCCTTCTGCATTATCATACGGAAGAGAGGAGCAGGCAGGGAAAGATGGGAAACACAACCACAGGGATCAGTGTGTTCACTTAATTCCTTAACATGTTACTTAGATTTCACTTAAACAAATGTTAATCTCCCTTCCCCCACAAACTGGGAGATAAAGTTTCTAACACTTTCATTGTAGGGAGCACATTATTATTAAAGAATACTTTTAGCTGGCAGAAAAAAATCATAATAAATTTCTAATTCTTCCAAAGGAAGAAATTCAGAGCGCATGACAGATGGGTGGGCAGAAAAGACTCTCCTGAAATGTCTCACTTATGGTGTTTGAAAAATTGACTAATTGGGCTATAAATTAAATCGTCAGTAAAATTATGTGAAATGGAAATTCTAAGAGCAAGCTTCATGTAATCATTCTGTCACATCTAATATCATAATGAAATCACTGCCAGTAAAATTGGATCTTCCACAAGCCTTCATTACTGATTTTCTCATTAAATATCATTTAATACACATTTGCTATCATCATCATGGTTTTCTCTAATTAAATGTCAAATCTTTAGAGATATATAAATACCTGAAAATGTGGTAATTTAAGGTGGGATAATTTTGTTATCTTAGTCATTGTGTTTTGATTCTTTATATACTGAGTCTAAAGAAAATCTAAATGTTTTCTTAAGATGATGCAAAGACATCTTCAAGTAATAAAGGCAGTTTCTCTGTAAGAAAGAAATATAAATTATATAAGCTATGTTTTTAAGCATATTTTATTCAAAGAACACTTGCAACCATTTCTTTCTTAGCTAATTCTGTCTTAAATTTCACAATAGTAAACAATTTCTCCAACCTGTGATTAATCATGCTGATTCAGATGTAAATGCAAAAAGTGTCACGTGTATTTGTTTTTGCATACTAGAAACCATAATCAAAATAAACAGAAACCCTCAGACTCAAATACTAAATAGACCTAGTTACTGGCATTGTGCACTAAAATACATACTTATTTGATTTAAGTTTGATGTTCATACACACATGTAAATTTTTCAATGTTGGTTACACGTGCATAACTGTTCAGAGATGGTAGACATCCTCCTTTAAATTAGCAACATAATCTTGAAACCTGCTATTTGTGCATTCAACTGTATCCTCTTATTTTTTACTATAGTACAATTTGAACAATAAAAAAAGTGCTTTAGTTACAACCTGGACAAAAATTATTTTACTTTTAAGAACACATTTTTTAAAGAAGGATCCTGAATGCCATTTTTGTTGTTATTACTAATGATTTTACTTTTGCACCTAGAATACTATACTTTTTATGCTTGTGTTACTAAATACATATCCACTAGAACCATAAATGGTTAAAAAACATCATCCTTTGTTCCAGTGCTTTATCACTTCAAACTGCAGAAACACTCAACTTCTTGTCCCATTTAAAAGGAAACTGGTTCTCCTATTCTTCACATTATATGTGACAATGATGAGTGGAATGTTACGAAGCTGAGAGAGGTGGGCAGTCAGAATTTTAGGAAAAAGTCACTAGATTCCATGTTGCACATTTTTCCTTTGTGCTATTTTTGAAGGAGAATATCCATGGGAAAACCAAAAATTGTGGTATCCCATTGACACCTGTTGCAATTACTACCTTGTCAGCCCTTCTGGAAATGCCACTGATTTCTCTCAAGTCTATAGTAGAAACATAAAACATCCTTAAGTATTTATTTTCTAATAGATTAACAAAATGTCTTGCATCATAACCTAGAGATTTTCAGGTACTCCCAAGTGGCAATCAAATTTGTGAGATAAAGTATTTTACCTGAGCAGAGATTTCTTTGTTTACATTCATTAAAGTTTTGTTATTAGGGTATCAGTCAAATATTTCTAAAATAGGGAGTGGTTTGGGTTAGTTAATAATATCCCCTAGTTACTGTGGACTAATCAGGTCCACAATCTGCCAAATGAATGTATGGAGAAGGCTAAAAATAGAGGCAAATGGAATGACTTCAGGGCTCCAGGAGGATCAATGCCCTCTCACAGAATTCAAGATTCTCTTGGGACTAAGACCAAGACCTTCTTTGGGTGTCAGCCTGTATTTATTTAGTTATCGGAAGAAGGGAGGTAAGTACTCAAAAATGGCAAGTGAGCCTCTCAAGGCCTTCTCCAGGTAAGGCATTTAGTCAGTCCACCCCGGAGGGAGGCACCTGAGGCTAAAGTCTGTACCTAGATGGGGGTGGAGCCAGGGGTCCTTGGCTGTGATCTCGTCTTATCCTTTGAGGCTTTACAACTTCACCCACCATTACAGGCCTCACTGAGTATCACTGACTCACAAAGGTTCACCTTCTATGAGTCCACCACCCATCTCCAGACAAGGAGCCTAGGCCGTGGATAGACTCATAAGTAAACATGGAAAGCCAGTTGGTTAATTTATGTCCTTCTCAGGCATGCTTCATAGTGCTTTCCTTCATAAGCAATTATTAGAAAGTCACTAGATTCATATAACTATGGCATCATTAAAAAAATATACAAAACAGTGAAGATAGTCCCTGTACCTTAAAATCATAGTTGGTTGAATGTTAAATGCAATGCTATGATATAATATAAATAAATTTTGAACTTTGACTGGACATGATTACCCGTATCTAGCTTATTAATGAATATAGCCTGCATAAAAATGAGACAGAACAGAAAAATGTACAGAATTATAAAGTGAGCTCAGTATACAATGTAGAACATAAAAGAAGACAGAACCTGTTGGATTCAAACTAATACTGTAAGAATTGAGACACTCTGATGACAAAAATATAAATTTCAGGGTTTCTTAATTACACAAAGAACTATATCTTGACTCCTTATTCCACAGAAGAAGAAATTAAAAGCAGCTAATTTATGCTATATTTGTTTAATCCATGTTTTAACTATTCTTTGTCAGTCTTCATTCTACAGTGGTGTTGGGTTCAGAATCTTAATTCTTTCCATGATTCTGTTCGCAAGCCAAATTGGACAAGAATCTGATCAAATTGCCCTGTGAGACCAACATGAAACCTAACCACTGAATTTGCTACTTTATAAATATTTTCCAGATTATTCCTATGTTTAAGTCTGTGTGTCAGTTTAACCTGTGTTACATTTTTCTGGCCTTTGTCAATATTTACCAGAATTGTTTCAATCCAAGTAATAAACTACTAATACTATTTCATTATTGTTCATTATTTTAAAAATTAAACAAATCCTCAACAAAATATATAATTCTTTCGTGGTTGCTTCCCAACTCTCTTACTGACCTTTCTCTTCAGTAATTCTCTTCATCATTTATTTCGGCCTTGCCGTGCAGTTCCCACTTACTATGTTCTATAGAAAGGTGTTTGCAAATCTGTGAATTTATCCATGGCCTCTTGCATTTTATAACTACATTCAGCTTAAAATTGAATGGTGGTCCTTGAAGTCTCTATTCAAATATGTATCTTCTTACAGGCTTTTGTGAACCTGAGCTGAGTTTCTCTACCTGCTCTCACAGATTGTGTGACACCCCTAGGCATGGCACCTTAGGCAAACTGAAGTTTAAAATCAATTCACCTATTTGGTTTGCTCGTGTTCTGCAAACATGATCAAGGACTAGCTTATCCTCAGTGTCTGGTAGAGGCGTGGGGCCACCAGGCACATAGTAAGTAGTTATACTCAGTTCCTAAGTAAAAATCTTTACTCAGTTCCTCTAACATGTCCGTGACAAAAATGGGTGACTGGTGTTTAACCAGGAACAGAAAAAAAAGAGACCAAAATTTTATGATTACATGTGATAATTCTATTTAGAGGGTCAGAAAAGGCTAAAAATTACAACTTTTATATACTGATCCAGGGAAGGCCTGATTTTTAAAAGAGGCCACTTTCTTTGTTACTAGAGAAGTTAAAACAAAAGTGAGTGAACTGCTTTGTTACAGAAAGTTAGTTCATGCTTCAGACAAGGCTGAGAGTCTATTTTTTATAATAATTTTTGGGGCTTTGGATTTCAATAAAATTCAAGAAATATTCTTTTGTACTATAATATATCATGCACGATCTCTCTCTGTGATAAGCCTAACATACTTATGAGTATGTCTTATTCCAGACTCAATATTTAAGTTGCAATATTAGAAGGTCACTTGAAGTTTAAAGGAAAAAATCTTCAAGGAATAGATTTTGGGGTAGTTTTGAAATACCAATCTAAAAATAAATAAACTTTAGCTATTTGGCATACAGACCACTATATTTAAGGGAGGATAAAAGATTTTTATATAGAAGTATATAAATGTGCAGTTAGATTGCTTTAATCACTTCATGTAGTTTTGTGTGCATAGTCTATGAAATGCAAGCTTAGAAGTGAGAGAACATTGCTAAAACAGAAGGGCAGCCATGCTTGCTTTGTGGAAGAGGCTTGCAACACAATCAATGAGTCGTACAAAGCCTAACCATGCTCATAATGATGAAAAGAAGTTTTGCAATTTGAACAACTACTTTGCATGTCCATCATTTGCATGAATACTTCTACTTTGCTGGATAGGGCCCTGCGTAGGAAGCATTTCTTCACTCTATAGTGGCAATTACTTCTTGGGTATACTTTTATTCTTTATGATATGAAATATTATCATTATCCTTAAAACAGCATCACAAGGCAATGTGAAAATGTACGTCATTATAATGTGCATCTAAAACCTGGGGAGTTCACTTCATACTCATACTAATGTCTTATAATGTAGTCAAAATGGGGCAGTTGGTAGTTTCTCACTATTGACTGGCATTTATTTTTAGTCAAATGCATAATTACCTTGATAGAATCATTAATTGATTGCCTATTTTAGCATCAATTAAATTTTTTTGAAAAACATAATTTAAATAAAAGAGTTAAAAATGAGAGAGCACAAGTCTTCTGTATATGCATGAGCAGTTGTCCTGTTTTCACACTGACCCGGCAGCACCTCACGCTGACTCTTTCTACACACGGCGGTAAGCACAGAATGCTTTGTACACTGCATCCGCTAAAAGGACCAAGGGGATTTCTGTAAGTGACTCTCACACAAAGTTGTACAAACAAGTTAAAGAGATATGTTTAAGAATAAAGGCTATTAACCTGTTTATTAACTAAATAATCCCACAGGAAATTTGTCCTGAGCACACACAGATTTCCCTGTTTGAACTAGGTACCAAGTGAACTAAGTGGAAACGTTGAGTGATTTTCTTAAACTGGTAAATTTCTTAGCAAATAGAGAAGCATAATAAACTAATTTTGTTAAGATGAGAAAGTCCGTATAATTTCACTAATTTTCACTTTGTCATATACCTAAAACTTATAATGTTGATAATAGAGACATTTTACTTTGTTACAATTGACTTGAAGAGCTAAGCATTGACATGGGTATTAGATCACTCCAATTAATTCATTTCCTGTAATAATTAATGTACACTGAACAATAACAACAAAAGAAAATTATATGTCCTCAAATAAATGAAATTATGCCATTCCATAAGGTTACATTAATCTCTTTAGTCTTTTAATTGTATTTTCTACTGCATGCTGACAAATTTGTAAAATTCAACAACGTATACATTGTTTCCCCAGTTACTGCTATATTCCTCAGTTTCCTTAGATTTTTAAGTTGACAGCAATCTTTAGTCACAGCAATCTTCCAAATGAGTTTAAGGTTTGAGCCTACAGTCGCTTTACAGGCATAAAAGAGGTACAGAAACCAAATTGCACCACATTAACTCAAGGCGTCATTAGTCACTGGAACATCATGCCAAGAGCACAAATTAGACCAAGAGTGCACCTGCACCTGGTCACCTGCAGGCTCAATTAGGCACACTTAGCTTGGCTTGGTCAATATATACCTACCACAGAGCAGCTGACTGACATTCTTAAAGCAGGAAAATGTGCTCGCCCTTTAGAGCTCACCCGAAGAACTCAGCTTTGGAATATGTTCTTTTACCCAGAACCTGTCTGCTCTTGTGCAACATTCCATGAACATTGCTAAAATATGTATCTCGGACTTCTCGTCTCCTTTCACTTACTAATTTGCTAAACCACACAAAGTTGAAGGATTCTGATTCTATAGCTGCAAAAATTATTGTATCTAAGTATTTTTGCTTTACAGAACTCTACGTGTTATTCTTCAACAAAAACTAATTAGTAATTACTAATGCTTACTCAACTGGCACTGGTGCTTGCTCAACAAAATCTATTTTTGGAGAATGTGTTTATTCTTGAAACATTATTGTTATTTCAGGAGGAAGGCCAAAGGAAGAGAGTGTAGATGAATCTTGTTCTTGTTTCATTATTGTATTCTAGTATGTTATCACTAAATTCATGAGTAGAACATATTTTTCTTGTTTCAGAGATGACACAAACTTGTTTGAAAGGCTTTCATAAAAACTGATTGCTTATGTTCAGGAAAAAAATTTCAAGTCGAGTGGAGAAATAAACAGGGTATGGTATCATATGCCTGTAGATCCAGTATTTTAAAGTGTGGAGTCAGAAGGATTACAATTTTGAGTCTACCCTGGATAACTTAGTGACTTGTGTCTCAAAAAAATTATATATATATATATATATATATATATATATATATATATATATCTGGTGGTGTTGCTCAATGTGAAGGCTTTAGATTTAATTCATAGTGCCAAAAGAATAAAAAGAATAGTATCATACTCTGTAGATGAATTTCTAGGTGAGTCCCTTGGTTTTGTATTTTCAATTGACTAGTGCATTTTACAACTCTATAAGGAAAAATGTTAGCATGTAGAAAACTGACAGCAATACAAACAATTCTGTTCCACTTTTATTTTATAAAAATGTAAATGACCCGTAGAATAAAATAATGCTACAGTTGATAAATTTTGTTGTTGTGGAGTGATCTGCTTCTCACGTACATTAGTGATTGTTTCAGTCTTACTTCTTTCAGGGTCAGTGAATACCTCAATCTACCATTTCCATCCAGGCTCACCACCTTCTCTTTAATAAGAGAATCAAATTGGACACAATCTCAATTGGTACTTTTGTATGAGGCATTTTTTTAAATAAATTTCTTTACAGTCATTTTTAATTTATAAAAATATCAGGATAATAGGAACAAAAATTTCCAATTCTCATTTACTTTCTCATGGAAATTTACATTAGTATTATACATTTGTCACTGCTAGTGAACTTTATTTGGAATATTATTAACAAAAATTCATTCTTTATTCAAACTTTCTTAGTTTTCATCTGATGCTCATTTCCTGTTTCCGTATCTCAGTTGGGGTATAGAAGAGATGTAACTCTCATATCTCTTTACATTTTTCTAGAGTATGACAATTTCTCAAACTTTCTGTGTTCATAACGACCTTGGCGGTGTTGGAGAACATTAGTGATGTCTTCTATAGAGTCCTTCCAACAGGTGTTTTAGTCTTTTGTCTTCAAACTTATATGGGGCAAGGTTTCATGCAAGAAGAGGTAAATGGCATTTTCAACAGAGTAGCATGTATATATCAAGGGTCCAGGTTATAAATAAAATGCACAATTGTTGTAAAACTAAGTGAAACCGGAGGGAGTCTCTGCTGTTGTTAGACTGTGTGTGCTTCATTCCTTCCTCGTTCCATACTAATTTTGGAAGGAAATAAAAATGGGGCATAATGACAGGCACGCCTCACAACTTACAACCACGTACCGAAACCGTGGACTTCTTTGCAGAATACTGGTCTATTCTCTCCCTTGTCCCTTGCTTTATTCAAGTGTTTATTAGTACTTCAGACTTATAAATGTTTGTTTTAAACCTTGGGTTATGGGCTGGCTATTTAGCTCAATAGCACAGCGCCTGCTTGGCAAGCATGAGGTTGTGAGTGTGATTCCCAGTACAAAAAAAAAAAAAAAATCAATGTTATTTAATATATGAGTCAAAACCTTCCATTCTGACCCTCAAACTCTCTTTCCCTTCACATTTCTTCCGTCTTCCTGTGCCAGCCCCCAGATCAGCTGTTATAGTAACATTTCACTGGAGCATATTACCAGAAACCATGTCTGGGCATTAGCTGCAGAGCCACTTTATTTTACCTTTTATAAATGAGGCATGGAAAACTTTAATTGCATTTTATTGAGGCCACAGATAACTCACAGAAATGCTGCACAATTTAAAAGAAAGAATAGCATTACTAGCAAGTGATGAATTTGAATAAAGAAAATTTTATAAATTTCAATCTACATTCATTGACTTGGTGCACTCTAACATAATCTGTGAAGTGTTACCTCAGCTACTACTAACCTACTTACAAATCCTAATTTTGTAGCCGTTACACAGATACAATTTTAGTGCTAGACATTGAGCCCAGGGCCTGGTGCATGCTGAGCAAGCACTCTATTACCGAACTGCAGCCCTAGTCCCAGAAGACACATTTTTTAGAATTTGTCTTTGGTATGTCATTTGGGAGAGGGCTTTAGATAACAAAATAAGAACTGGTAGTCTCTAATCCAATTCATGTGCTGGCCTGGCCTACAGTTGTGCATAACTACATAAGAGAGACATCCAAGTTCTGCCTTGACAGGTGCAAATTTCGCCCTCAGTAGAATTCAGTCACATGCTAGGATGAGTATGTGTAAGGGTCTGAGAGTAAGGAGCCAGGCAAAGCCACGAAATAGAAAGAGCAAAACTAAAGACAGAGAATAGGAAGGAAAAGGCAGATCTTTTAAAAATGGGAGTGGGATCAAAAGATGAACAGGGAAGGGAGAAGAGGCAAAGGGGATAAAAAACTTAAAAGGTGTCGTGTACACATACCAGGTCCCCGCAAGGAGACAGACGTGTACTGCAAACCTGTGTTAATAAAAACAAACGAACAATAATATATATAAGAAACATTCTGAGTTTTTGGCTCCTGTCTATTTATTTCAGGTTTTTAAAATATTTTCCATTTTTATTTTTTATCAGTACGTGTTTCAAGTGCATAACCATTAATTACCTCGCGCACGGGGAATTCCTGCGTGCACAAAACACGTCCTACCTCTCCCTCCCCTCAGCTCTCCCTGTGTCTCGGTCCTCCCCCTTTGCAAAAGAACTGCCCTCCTTCCTCCTGTTATCTGTCCTGTATTGTGCTCTCTGCTTATAGTTTTGGCTTCTTACATAAGGAGGGCCATGGAATATTCAAGCTCGTGTGTCTGATTTATTGTGGTTGACACTGTGGTCTCAAGGTGCATCCTTTGCCCTCTGAGTGACAAGGGCGCATCATGCCTTGTGGCAGAGCCGTGCTCTGTTTTCTTCAAACACTACACCTTTCTATCTGGTCACCACTGATGGACATGCAGAAACAGCTGGAACAAAAGCAAATGTGGATGAACGGGACTGAGGATGCAGAAAAGTCTCGCGCACATTGACCTGCCTGACCTTTGACTGGTAGGTCAATAAACTCTGGGAGATAGAGAGTTTTATTAACAAATGATGCTGGGAAAACTGGATACCTATATGCAGAAAATTGAGTCTAGATCTGTATCTCTCACCATGTACTGAACTAAAACAAAATGTGTCACAGACATGTATGTCAAGACAGAGACAACCTACTGGAGGATAAACCAGGAAGATAAACCAGGGAAGGACTTTGTGAACAAAACTCAAGTATTCAGCTTTTAAACCCAGCTGAGACTACACATTTTTTTGCACCTTATTTACAGCATTTGCAAATTTTGAAGAGTCTGTGTATTTGTTAAGCAAATTTTTGATTTTTAATTCACAAAATAGAAGTCTAAAACTTCAAGATTTCTCAAAAGAATGTCTCATTCCTTTTGTTTTCAGGGAAATTCAACATCAGGCAGTAGGCAAACACCATAATACGTTATGCCACTATGTGCTCATGTGGATAGTAAATTGCTTCACGACCGTTCTAACATTTTTATGAAACTCATACAGACAAGAGTCCACTGAAGCTTCCTTTATAATGAAGTGTAGCTCTCCACAGCTTGCTCTTGCCCCCAAGTCCCCATAATGTACTCTTGGGAGCCTTTGGAAGAGCTAAAGGTCCCTAGAATCCATTTTGATCCCTCAGGACAGAAACTTGGTAATGACCACTCATGTTTTCATTAGCCATGAAATAGCTAATTTTGTCGTGGTGGGTTTGTGAAATTAAGAGGGCTGTCCTGTGCTTACCTCTTTACACTGTCACTTTCCTGTTAGTGCCACAAATATTTTCGGGACAGCTAGTGATTGTAGCATCTCAGAGCTGTACCTGGAGGGGGCTCTTTCAAAGTTTTTGGCCTAATTAGGTCAAATACCACTTAAGGGACAAAGAAAAATATTGTCTCTTTCCTTAAATCACAGCATTCCAAATATGTTTTTCAAGTATGTTTGACATTTAAAAATTCTCTTTTTAAAGAACTTTAAGGCTTTGTAGGTTGCAATTTAGTAGAAGACATAAATATTTACAGCTATTCACATGGATAAAATACTTTGATTCAGAAGAAAAATATCTTCTTAAAAACACTTTGCAATCTAGGAAGAATTCCATCTCCACCTTGACAGTACTTTCCTGTCTATATACTGAAGGAGTCTTTTCAAATCTTCGCTTCTTTCCATCATTGTTGTATTTTTTCGCTACTCCCAGACAGACACTTTTTGAAAGTGAATAAACTAAGCCAATTTTTACTAACGTGAAAAGTTTTTCTACAGTCCTTTTTTATGGGTTTTTCCAGTAAATTTTACTGAACTTGCCATTCCTAACCAATATACTTAGCTGTATTTCGTCTGACCATGTTTAACATAACTCAGTATGTAAACTTGCTTATTATTTCTCGCATTCAAATGCCTTTCTTACCATCCCCCAAGAGAAAAGTAAAAACTAAAACTGAAATTGCCTAGGGGTTCAGAAGCGCGAACCACTTCACAATTTAGTGCGAAGAGCACGCGGGCAGTGCTTCGGTTTACGTACTGCCTATCCAGAAGTCACTCAGGGAGGCGTCATTTCCACTGGTACATTCTTGTATTCAATAACTTTGATTACAATGTAATTTATTATATCATCTGATAAAAATGAAGGAAAAACCAATGCAATTTTGGTCACCTTATATTTACATAATTCGACAGGTAAGTGGCAAAAACAAGAGAGTACAGCTAAAATATTTGTTACTTTGTGTAAAGAGGAGGAAGCAGTACAAAGCTAGAACTGTGCAAATAAAATACATCACCTTAGGCTGCATTCATACAGCATTAGATTGTTTTTTTAAATATCTAATGTCAACACTTCTATCCTGCTTAATAATTCCATTTCTACTGTTCCAGTTCCCTATTTAAAAGGATTTAAAACTCAAGTGTAAATTAAAACAATACATTAAGAACAGAATACTTTTTCTCTCAGGAAATTACCAGCAGCATGAAGAAGTTTTTAACTCAGGGAACTAACCAATAGAAAGTGTTTCATCATTTAAAAAAAATCATAGAGAGTACCTTTTCAATCCTACATGCAGGGCTGGGGATATAGCTCAGTGGAATAAGCACCTGCCTAGCAAGCGCAGGGTCCTGAGTTTGATTCCCAGTACCACCAAAAAAAAAAAAAAAAAAAAAAAAATCCTACATAGAGGTACTGATTCCAATTCTGAAGCCAGTGGAATTTCTATCTGCAACCTAGTGATACAGCATGGTTGTATTTTTATTAAGCTGACCGGTAGCCAAACTGAGCCAGTCAGAATATCACTGATATTCTAAGATCTGGTGTTATTTTATTTCTACAGCTTTTAGTTTGAACTTTTTCTTTACGAGAACTCTTCAAAGATGTATGGCCTTAGGAAAGTTGTACAAAATAACTCTTAAAATTCCTGAATAGACACCTTCTCGAGAGTTTAATTTTTCCTTTGAAGATCTAAATGCTACTTTTAATGCTTAGAAGAGAGGAGATACTTCAGAATTCATTTCATTTTCTTTTACTCATAAACACTCAAAACACACAAGACGAATAGATATTGTTATTGTTACTTGATTGAAAGGAAATTTGTATGTTTGCTTTAAAAGTTATGTGTTACTGTGCAGATACATATGGAATATGAGTTGTAAAACCAATAATTCTGCTTTGGGGGTGTTATTCTTTTGCTGTTTCATTTTATCTCATGTTTTATCTTATTCTTAATTTGCTATGGTATTTAAAAACTTCCATTATGCAGCAAAATACTACATCTGGCAATCCCAGACAGCAAATAGATGTAACTAAGAATTAAGGTGGCATAAAGAAAAAGAAATTAGTTTTACTGTAAATTAGAATCTGGTGTGAGCATAACTTATCCTGTGTCTTTTTAAACCTGTAGTATTTTCACCCAATCTTGTATGAGAAGGTGAAAATGGAGGGTACACCTGTACAAATAGGCTCCCTGTGAAGGACATGGTGGACGGATAAACACATGCAACCTCCTTCTGGAAATTCACTACGTTTATTGATATTTCAAATTCGTGGGTTTTTTTTCTGTAAGAAAGACTGTCTTTTATCTGTCATTATGGTATAGTAAAAAACCCACAAGGTTTGGAAACATGTAAGCCATATTCCTGAGTCTATCGCCCGCCTCTTTAAAATGTGGGATGTTTGTATCCATTTCTGTAAGTCATAATAACCTCTTTCTGAAGTAAAGTCACCAGTATTGTGTTTACAAGAAGGCTATAAAAATTAAATAATAGGATATTAATGAAGTGTGAAACCCATAGGAATTGCTCAAAAATGTTGACTGTTTTCTTTGAATCCCTTAATGTATGAATTAATGATGAAATTTTGAGTCTTAGTTTTCTTCTTGAAGAATATTTGGTCTAAGACAACTTTCTCCAGTTGAGCAGTGACACAGAATTTCTCCTATAAATTATACAGTGACCCGCAGCTTCATTGTATGTCTCTATAATACAGGATCATCCCAATTTACTAGTGTACCTTTTAAGGTCATTGTTTCTCAGCTGATTTTAATCCATGAAGAGTATGATAAGTCTGAATTAGGCAGAGAATTTATTTCCAAATCTTAGACTACAATAGTTTTACAACTACATGCTAGAATTCACACTGATTCTGAGCTTTCTATATGATGAACTTTGGCCACAAAGACATTAGCAAGTGCAACTACTAACTGGGTATCAACTGGATTGAGCTAAGAAAGACAAAGCGCTTCACTAGAGCTTAGATCTGTGTCTGTGTGTGGGGAGGAGACACAGAGGTGTGACCCCGGGACCTGTGCAGAGTCTCTGGCCTCCTCTTTTCTGGGGCTGTTCCCCTGACCTGCATCCAGGCCACATGAACCGAGCAGCTCTGTACCAAGACGCCTGCTAATATGATGCTTCTGCCTTGGACCAGCCAACCATAGATGCAAAGCCTTGAAACCCTGAGCTGTATTTGACTTCTCCTCTGTAAGTTGTGGGAGTTGGATATTTCAACTCAGTTAAGGGAAAGCAGATTAACACAGTAAGTATGATGCATCCCTCCTAAAATACTTACTGTAAAATAATCCCCATGTGGTTATCTGGAGAGACCGGCATGGACGTCTACCAAAAACCACACAGTCCAGCTGCCCACATGGGTGGTAAATGATACCAACATGGTAGTGCACATGTTATTTTGGACGTTTTGGTCATCTTAGTAACTCTTCCAAGATCATAGGAAGCAGAAAAACCACCCAGTCAACCCACATAGTAAGAAATAATTATATTTTTTAAATACTGTAATTTAAAGTAATAGAATACCAAATAGCACAAAATAAATCTCAAAACATTAGATGCTTTAAGGATAGCTATCAGATCTACAGTTCAGAGGAAATCAGGAGAAAGTAAAGTCCAAGGAGGAAAAGGGATGGTAAAATGGGCAAAAAAGGAAAAACTAAAGCAGATGTGTAACAAACAGCACACAATGGTATATTTTGAAAATGTGATCACTTTCTTTTGCCCTTAGTGGTAAGATAAAAGATCCGAATATATATTTTAAAAGTAGAGAAGCATCTGGCTTTTTGCTCTTGCTTTTGATTGTGAACAATCATGATGTTAAATCGTTAGTTGTGATGAATAAGTAAAGTCTACGCCCTAGGAGTTCATAGCACGAAAACTTTCCACTGCTGCTCATCATCTAAGCCTAATTTTTCTCAATCATTTTTCTATCAAAGCAATCAACAAGTGTTTCTACACTCTGCAACAACAGTTTGTTTCAAACAAAGTTATAATCATAAAATTATTCAAAGTAGTGTTTCTCCTAACCAGAAAACAACCAAGTACATATTTGAAATAAAGAAGTGTGTTCCTTTGGGAGGTGACCTTTGTGCTGGTGAAGATAGACTGCCAAATTCACCTTGGGAGCTGCCTAGGGGAATAGTAAAGTGCACCCTGGCCTTCCCAGGGTGGGTTATGGAGCTGTAACCATGGGGAGAGCATGTGGTCCCCGGCCCCTTCCCTCCGGCATGTTCTCCTGCTCTGCCTCCACAACATGGACACAATGAATGAGCCGAACAGCTTTGCTCTGCCACACACTCTGCTATGATGCTTCTTGCTTGCAGTCATCAAACGATGGACTGAATCCTCTAAAAGCCAAGCCACGTTTAGCCTCTCTTTCTTTCAACTGTGGGATCCAGCGGTGTGACTCAGTGACAGGAAACCTGACTAGTGCAACTACAGAGTTACCTGTGGTCTGTTTTGAGTCAGTGATATTTCCTTCTTTATCACCTAGGTAAGCCTGACATTCATTTCTTTAAGATTCATGAGCCAGAGCCATAAACTGTAACTTATTAAGTAATTTGATTTACAATTCATAATCTCCATTTGCTTCCAGGCATTGTGGCTTTATATAATCAATGTTCAATCCTAGGTGAAATATGAATGGAATTTCTTGTAAATCTGTAGCCTTTTACATGTTTAAAAAATCGATAAGACTTTATTCAGTTATACCGTATAATCTCTCCTGTGCATCTTAGGCCAATATAAAAATTATAAATTGTAGTTAGATTTTATTTACATAGAAGTAAAAAACTACTGAAAGAAGTACACTTTATTTTAGTATTAAATGTACATAAAGTTTCAGAATTCTTTCTGGAAAAAGTTTTGGAATATAGGTTTATTTCTATTCAATGATATTAGTTGACTTAACATAAAGTTTTTATTTTGTTCTTTTGAGACAGGGCCTCACTATGCAGCTCAGGCTGGCCTTGAGCTCTCTTTATATTCCAGGCAGGCCTCAAACTTGCAATGATTCTCCTGCCTCAGCCTCCCGAGTGCTGGGATTCCTGGTGTGTGCTACCAAACCTGACAATATAAAATATTTTAATGGAGATAATTTGAATTTAATTTTATAGAGCAAAGGAAAATTCATAATAAAACAAATCTGAGACTAAAATTAATGAAATGTATTTAAATATTAAAATGCCAAGATTGCATATTATAATATGTATGTACATAAACACACACATGTTCTATCTCTTGATGTTTTATGCATGCACTCTGTTTTAAAGATTTATTGCTGTGCAATTGGATAATATCTTGTTTTATGTGGGCTCCTTTCAAACAAGCGGCAATAAAATTTTATAGCGTCTCCTACTGACATATTTTATTTATCTTTCTTGGTTTCCATTTTTCCTTTGAAACTACGTGAACTGATAAAAACAGCGAGGTCACCGGTAAGAGCTCTCAGGATAGGCTGAGCTCAGTGCATTGAATTTGAAAAAAATCCAGGGAATTAAGAGGTGCAGTAATATGTAACGTGCTCTCCCAAAGGAGAATTACCAATATCGTCAGACAGGAGAAATGTCTTCCAGTGGGCTTTTCAGAATGCATTTCAACACCTGTGCATTCATCCTCTCAATGACAGAGACAAAAGTGGCTGAGAAAGTCAGGAAAATGCCTTTTGGATTAAGCTCACTAGTTAGTTCGGATAAATTAGGATCCACCCTCATCTTCCTTAATTTTCTGTGTGTTACCAGTCCTGCCTCTCTTTCCTGGTGAGGATCACTGGGAAGGAATTCAGTCGGAGTTGCGTTTCCGTGATGAGCAACCTCAACTTTGTTGCTTCCTTCACCACTGTCAGTGACGCTCCCCTTCTCCACGGTGCTCTGTCGTTGCAGTGAATCCGGGCCATCATAATAAATTATAACAGATGGAGAAGCTTAAGGAACAACAATAAGAACAACAAAATGTTTGTTTTTCAATATTTTTGGAGGCTTAGCAGTTCAAGATCAGAGAGACTGTTAGATCCAGAGTCTGGTGAGGACTCATTTCCTACTTCACAGATGGTTTCGTTCTTTACCCTCCTGTGATCTCCTCCTCTGAGAACTCTCATCCCACCCTGAGGATCCCACCCTCATGGACTAAGCACTTATTAACAACCCCACATCCTAATATCAACTTTGTGTGAAGATTATAACTTGAGGTTTAGCTTTAACAAAAATTTGCTTTATAGCAGTAGTTCAATTCTGGGCAAAATTTATTCAACTCTCAATATCCCCATATTTCAACTGTCCAGGTTCTACCATTTATTTACTGGATATCTAAGAATACATTAATGTTTATACTGAAATATTTAACCAAGAAAAATATACACTATGTATGACTTAGAAGTGCCATTCTTTAGTGGCTCTGTTAGGTAACCATTTCCACTAATCAAAAAGTGACCTGCTAGTAGCAGCTAACTGGTGGGACATCAGCATAATTACACCCCAGAAATAGTTATGAGGTTACTGAAAAATCGGTCAGCCATATTGAGACTAAAAAGGGGTCTTATTAATTGTTATGAGTAATATCCAAATAGGTTTGTTTATTATCACAATGAATGCTGGAAATTGGTTTTTACTGATAAGTTTTATGCATGTCTTATGATAAATTATAAAAAATATTTTAGAAAGGATTTTCATTATTGTTTAAGAGCAAGATATATGAATTTAATGATATTTATGTTCCATGCCACTGACAATGTTACCCAAGTCCGATTTCCAATTAGAACTATAGGTACGTACATAAATAGATATGTATAGTGGCACAAAGAATTCCTTTTTGTATTTTGCCAATAACACAAAAGAATAATGGCTCTGTGACTTTGGTAGTGTGACCAAAAGGAATAAAGGCTGTGCAAGGGACCAAACTGTACGCCTCCCACCCAAAGCCACGCATCGAGAGGCTATCCCAAAGTGATGGTATTTACATGTGTGACTTTTCACAAGCAGTTGGGCATGAGACTGGAACCCTCATAAACAAGTTAGTGCCCTTATAAGAAGGGGTTATTCTCGTGGCCATATAAAGATTGAAAAATATTAGGCAGTCTGAAAACCTGGAAAATGAATATAAGCAGAAACCAACAATTCGGCCAGCTTCATTTCATGCTTATCTCAGCCTCCGAGCTCTGAGAACTGTGAGATGCACATCTCTGTGTTTGTAAGCCTTCCAGACCATGGCACTTTGTGGTAGCAGTCTGGGCTCAGTAAGACAAGATCTGACATCGTTGGGCTTTCAGAAGTGATTGTTTCATGTTTGCTTAACAAAAGATGCTTAATGAAATTTTAAATAATGTCACTGTAACCTTCTTAAAATTTTGTGTGCAAAACAGTAATCTTACTATCTGGTAAAACTACCTAAATGCTTAACAAAGTTAAATTGTGTTAGGCGAGTTAATGACCACATAGCTATGATCATATTTTTAAATATTCACTATGCTTCTTTTCTATTCTATCCACTGCACAGCTTCCAGGAAATTTTTGTAATGGTATCTTGGTTAAATGATTGCAATGACTTGGAGGGGCTCTCAGAACATTATCAAAAATCCTTCACAGGTCTCCTTGATCAGACAGGTGCCTTCTGTTCTTCTTTGTCATTGGCTGTTCTCCCAGTCACTCATTCTGGTCCATGCCCATCCCCCTCCTTAGGTTTCTTTTAATTCTTTGCATATCAATATATCTTATCAAGAATTGTCACTTTCTCAGCTTCTCTTCACACTACTTTTGGTCTGGGAAACTCTATCTCTTACCGTGAATGCCCTTTTAGTGACAATCTAATTGATTGTTCTAATGACTTGGGGTTCCTACGTTAATATGCACTGAATTTTTGTTACAGAGAGATTTTGTTTGTCAAATATTCTATTTCACTTGCACTGATGGAAAAGATTAAATAAAGAAACAAAGACAACACTCCCAGTTTTATTAGGTATCTTTCAATTCATTGCATATTTCACATGCTCTAGAGGACAGCACGCGACCACCTGAAGGTCTAATTTTTCACATTAGCCCTTGATAAAAAATGACAGGAGAACTTATTTTGCTCATTGGCAACTTGCTATTGCCTTTTAAACTGTGTCAGGGCCCAGCAATCTTTTTCATCCCCTGCTTGAGTCAAGGCCACCCCTCAGCTTTTATCAAGTGTTCACAGAGAATAAATGATAAAATTAATATCAGCATTCAACCTATACACAATTTTATCTTTTTGTTATAGGCAAGCTGAAAGAAGGAATGGGCAGACAGTGAGAAAATCATATGTATGTTGGGTAATCGGGATTAAAGGACGGACAAATCATATAGAGCAAATACTGCAAAGCATGTTGTGCAGGCTGATGTGACACAAAATAAACCACCACCAACAAAAACTTCTGTGAACAGAAGGTAGGAAACTGAGCATTCAGTGAATCACTTTTGACAGTAGTCATTACAACTCACAAACCACTGTCCTCTTTGCATTCCCTGCTCCAGTTAGCACACATGCATAAGGTTCTGTGTTTTCTGCAAGATGGACAGAAGCTACATACAATAGGCATGTATTGAATGAATGACAAAATATAGTTCCATTAATGAAAATATTCAGTACTAGATTGCTCAGGATGAGTCCACCCATACTAAACTCAGCTGTGATACTTGCTAATGATCGACATTATGAGACATCACAAAAACATCTACTAAATCTAAATATTAAAGGAGTTCCTACAACCACGTCATCAAATAAGTCAAATGCAAAACCTAAGAGTTTGTTCTTTTAGTCACCAAAAGTAGAACTCAAAGAGTTTAGTAAAGTAAGTTTGAGGGTGGATGTATTATTCTTCAATGTTCTTATTACAAGTTTCAACTACCAGAGACACCTTTAACCAAGCAAAAAGTGCACAGTTCCTCACAGACGTTGTTCAGTTCGTGAGTGACAGTGTGCAGCTGCTACGACCACACAGATTGCTTCTTAGTCCTGGGATATAAGTCAGTGGAACAGCCCTTGTCTGGCACATGTCATTCCCACAGCTGAGGAAAAGAACATAAGGGCTGTCAAAAACAGTCCATGATTCATAACCCTAGCTCAGGAGTACTGTGAATTACTTCCTCTCACATTGCTTGGTATAGTGGAATTTGCCCAGGAAAAATTAGATAGGAATTATATAACTCACATAGAAAGACAAAGTCTAGGGCAATAGGAAGTATCACATCAACTTCTTTAAAAAGCAGTGATCACATTTGAAAGATGAAAATCTATCACAGTTATATATCTGATGAACCAGGTTTGCACAATTTGACAGTTATAGATCGTAGCATCTAATTAAATCAGTATTGTGAACACAAGAAAAAAGGAAAGTTGGCAGAAATCAAAGATGAATGTACATTTTGTATCTCTACATACAGTAAACAAGTTTTGGTTTTTGTTCTTTTTTACATATATTTCTGTGAATTCAGAAATGAGTACTAGTGAAACTGTAGAGAATGTTTTTTAAATCATAGTTAAATAACACTGGGGGGAAAAGACTAGTCGTCTGGAGCTAGTATCATGTATGAAGTCGTGCCAAACTTTATTGGAGCAGTATATGCATACATTAAATAGTATCTCATGGATTTTCTCATGGTAATTTTGCATTAAAATTTAAAACTATAAATTCTCATTCGATCCTCATTCACATATTTCCATCTTGTGCACAAATAACTTTAGTAGACAGTTTTAGAGAAGCCTTTTGCAACTCAGATGCACTATTTGCACTGTTTTTTACTTTTCTCCCTATTGACACAAAATATCTGACACCCAAAGTTAAAGGAAGAAAGGTTTATTGTAACTCACAGTTTGTAGCGGTATCAATCCCAAGGTGGCCGGCTCCGAGGCAGGGTGGCCTGGCAGAGGGGCTCCTCAGAGGAGAAACAGTCCATGGCAAGGCAGTGCAGGCAGAAGACAGCAGGCAGCAAGCAGCCAACAAGTGACAAAGGACCACAGCCGGCCTCTGTCTCTTATATTGGCGGGAGCACCCACACCCTTAAATCTAGCAATGCACCACAAGAGGACCCCAGTACCACATCTTTGATACCAGCATCACAGACCCTAGATCCAGTTGCCTCTGAAAAGCCCCACGTATGACCACATGAGGTTTTGGGGGGACATCCAGACACAAGCCATAACATCCACCAAACTGAGTATAGGGAACTGAATCAGGAAATATCAAATTCAAACAGGTGCAAGGATAACTTGGATCTTGAGTACTAGAGTCTTAGCCTACAGCTTCTTAAAGCCAACTTCCCCTCCCTTATTTTACAAAAAATCCTTGAGATTTTTACTCACATTTTAGTTATAATGAAATACCACAGGCAGAGGGCAGCTAGCATGGCAGGGAAACCGAGTTTTAAAAATCCTCAAAAGTAACTACAGGATGGTTTTACTAAAATTTCACATTTAATAATAGAGTCTGAGTTATCGGATATGAAGTGAAGTGTTTCAGATAATTTAGCAATCCCTCAATGCTCTTCCTTATGGACTTTGGCTGTGCTGTAGATAATGTATTCAGAAACCGTTTCCTCTCCAAGAGTCTACGAGGCTGTAATTTGTTCACATTAATTCAGTCCTTTCATCACCTCCCACACTGGATCTTTTTCTATTTCCTCACTGTAGCTTTAATTATTTCCCAAATTATTACTGTTGGTATTATTATTAGTAGTAGCATTTTATGGTATCACCTCCTTTTATTTTCTTTGATGATTTCCCTTGTTACTTGTAGCAGTTCCATTTCCATCTCTGGATAAGCACCTTCAGTTTGGGACTTTTCCACCTTGTAACTGCATTTAGTTAACTTTGCAGATGCCCTTTCAGCAGTGAAACCCTGATATACTAAATAGGAGCAAATTATAACATATAATTTCCCTCTTCTTCCAATAATCATCAGGTGCCTGAACTGATAGTGAATCTGTTCTCAAGTTTCACCACTGATGCAGCAAGAATTAAACAACCCAAATCGTTATTTGTTTCATGCAGAGCTGCATATGTATATATTTATCCCACTAATCCTACTGTATTTATACTGCCCATTCCTGGGATCAAAATTTAGAATGCAGCTTCTCAGCAGTGTAAGTACTCCACATACGAACACATGCACAATGTTTATATTTACTAGGAAAACATAGATTGTAAGGGTGTAATAACCAGAACTGTGTTGCAATGGGAAGTTCTGTATGGTTGCTTTACAATGTAACATTTCACATGATCCTTTAATTCCTAAGACACGGGCCAGGGATATAGCTCAGTGGCACAAGCACCTGCCTGGCAGGTGCAAGGCATTGAGTTTGATTCCCGGTACCCAAAAAAAAAAAAAAAAAAAAAGAGAGAGAGAATAAATAAATAAATAATTCCTAAAACATACTGACTAATAGGTAGTGGATGCAGGGTACATTTGCATACCCTTTCTAATTCTGTTCATGCCCTTTGTAATTTTCACAACAATCCTATAAACTAGATATTATTATTTCGTGATGTTAAGGGTAAGACTAAGTAACTAGGCTAGTATCACATTGTCAACACAGAGAGTGAATAATGGGAAACAGGAAGATAAATCTTTTCCAAATGGGAAAGGGATCTGGAGATGGAGGGAGGTGGGGGGAGGGAATAAAAAGGATTATAATCCATTTTCCTGACAGGCATGGTGGTGTACTCCTGTCATCCCAGCCCTCGGGATACTGGGACAGGAGCACTGCTGTGAGCTGGAAATCAGCCTGGGCTACACAGTGAGTTGCAGGTCCGCCTGAAACACAGAACAAGATTTTGTCTTTAAAAAAGTATTTTACACATGTACCAACAACTTATAATGAATGTAATCAATATATACTGCAAAGAAGCACGATTTTTTATTTTAAAGAGAAAAACAATAAAAAGACACAGAATACAAGTTAGTAGGAAATTAGCAATGGTTCACATATTGCATGTTGTTATCTTCAGAGTAGTAGCTCAGATCCCAAGGCACAGGTACTGCTGTGGTAAGCGTTCATTCTGTACCTTAAACCATGGGAGCAAAATCCACAGTTATCTAGCCGAACCAGTTGCAAACGGGGAGCTTGTATTGAGCTTGTTTCCCCCTGGTAGAGTGGTTTTCCTCTCGGTGGTGAGATTTAAGGACAGTGGACGAAAGGAGGGTGACTGCAAAGAAAGCAGAAGCGAGGCTGGGGACGCAGGGCGACCACGCGCGCTCTGGGAGGCCCGCGGAGAGGGCGGAAGAGGAGTGACGGAGTACGCAGGGCTCCTCTGAAGTTGCTCTCTCGGTTTTGGGGACGAGGTTAGTTTTCTGCGACTGGAGTTCTTCCCAGCAGTTTAGAAAAGAGAGGGGGGGAAAAAAAAAGAAATGAGAAAAAAGACAGAAGAAAATAAAACAAATCAAAACAAAACAAAAGTTTAAAGAGAAGGGGGCGGCCCCGCCCTCCTGTTTATTTTCGTTGTCTTTGTCCCCAAGCGCACGCTGCGCCACCTGGTGGTGCACCTCCTATAGCCGTTGTTGCTTCGGACTCTTCACACCCCTCGTCCCGCCTGACCGTCCTGGGCGCCCTAGTCTGGACCCGCTGCGTCACTGGCGTTTCCTCCGGTCTCTGGGCCTTCCGAGACGTTTACCCCTGTAGCCGCAGCAGTGAAGGGAGGGGACATTCTCTGGGGCTTCTGGGCGAGTCACCGGGTCACACCGCTCTTTGCACCTTCACGTGGGTCCCCGTGGTGTAGATGGCGATCCCGTTAGGAATACTCCAGGTGCACGTGAAAGTAGTGCATTTCTTGTTAGTCTTGGTACCAGCCGCAAGATAACTCCAAAGTCTGTATATTGCTGGGTCTGGAAGTCGCCTTCACTTCCCAAGTCACCCAGAAATGATCTCAACTTCTTTCTGTGGCAGTTTTGCACATTAGTCCCGTTGCTTCATTGAAAACGCTAATATATGTTTTTAAAAAGCAGAGGAATAAAGCTCGGATCAAATTATATTAGAGCCCGAGGTCTCACGCTGCTCGAGGAGTTCCCAGTAGAACGTGTACCCTTTTTCAGTTCGAAGGTGAACAATTTATGGATCAATTATTTTCATTCAATAAGTGCTCTAATCCCAGACTCTTGAATTAATGACTGTGGAAATATTAATGCAAACTTGCTTCCTAAGTAAACCTGACGTGCCGAACATACAAGTTTACATGTTGTATGCATTCTACGCAATGTTGGATTAAATTCCCTAAGTCTTTGTTCGAATTTTTGCACACATTTCCATTAAAATGTTGGTATGTATGTTTTTGTTTTACCTTATTATTAGTTTCTCTTTTTTTCCAAAGTTTCTTATCACGTTAATGTGTACTAATACAATGTATAAGTATTCCGTCTTCTCAGCTGTCTGAAGACTGTGCACATAATTTATATTTACATTACATATCAATTATAAATCATAACTCACATGTGGAACCATGTAGAATGTAAAGTTTTGTTTATTTTTGTTTTTTAATTTTTCTTTAGTATATGTTATGCCTTGTATCTAAGTATCACTCTAAAGCCCTCAGAGGTGAGACTTTTGCGACTTGGCTAGATGTGCGGAATGTGAATGTGCACTGAGTGTGTGATACTGGGATTAAAGGCGTGTGATACCAAGCTAAATGTTAAATTTTGGGTCACTTTATAAATTTATATCAAACTTTTTCACTAATGTACATTTAAACTAAATCTAATATGTCCTAATATTTCTTCCTGTGAGTTATTTAGGAGTATTGTTTAAAATTACTAAATATGTTATTATTTTACTGATTCCTTTTATCATCAGTTTCTGGTCAATTGAATTCCACTGTTGTGGGAGACCGCAGAGAGATCTGTGGTCTGCATCCATCTTGTACTGCTGAGAGATCTGCAGTCCGCATCCATTTTGTAAGTTACCAGCCATCTTGAAGTTTTGGTTTCGGTTTCCATATATGGTTAACTTCCTGTAGTTATGTAATATCTTCTATATATGGTCAACTTCCTGTAGTTATATAACATCTTATGTAACAACTTCCATATACGGTCAACTTCCTATAATGATGTAATATCGTATGATGTTTGTACCTCCCTCCGTTGCCTGGTTACCTATTGACGTCAATCCCCGCTCCTGCACT
>PVLD010011056.1:49897-67336 GCA_004027595.1 Dinomys branickii | reverse complement strand
TTGCTTAACAAGAAATGTGCAGTGGACTAAGCAACTTCATTGAAGATAACAGTATGTAATATAGCAACCATTGTAAATTTCTATCCTTTGTTTTGAAATCATGTATCATTTTTATTGTTTTTGTGTTGTTTTGATTTGTCTTCATTGCTGTTTTGTGAGTTTTTCAATTTTTAAAATTAAAAAAATAATAATAAAGAAACATGTTCTGTAATCCAAAAAAAAAAAAGAGGGGAGGGATGCAACTAGAGACCATGCTCATAAGTGAAATACATAGGACCCACATGTGTAAATATCATATTGTCTCCCTAGTGTAAGAACATTAAAGTGTACATAAAACCCAAATGTACAATAGATAATATGAAAGGGAAAGTAACTCCTTAAAGGAAGGACAACTGGGATGAGGAAAAGAAAAAAAATAAAGTACTAAGGCTATATATATATATAAATAAATAAAATGATAGCTGGGATAACTGTACTCCTGGTGATTAATGGTTTATTGAAAGGAATAGTTAATGTTTAAGTTTTTTATATATTTTGACCAATTTTGCATGCTTATATCTAGTAATCTGAGCACTGATGTGAAGAGAACAATATGCAATCTAACAAACAATTCATACCATCCTGTCTAGTGAAACTCTGTATTGTCTCTAATGTTTTTTAAATAATTATTTTCTTATTCTCTTTAATAGTATGATCAATCTTCCATTCTTACACCTGGTAATCTGAGTAACTTCATTGAATATAACAATATGTAATATAACAACCATTGTTAATCCCTATCATTTGGTTTGAAACCCCATATCTTACTTAATGTCCTTGTTTTGTTTTGTTGGTATTTTACTATGTTTTTACTGTTCTTTTTAAAATAAAAAAAGAAATCTGCAAGAATTTTTAAGGAAATATAAAACTTCTGAGAGGACATAAAAAGAAAAGCAGATTTAACATATTCAAAACTAGGAAGATTCAGTATTGTTAGTATTTAAATAATATATCAATCAGAGTTCTTGAAAAACAATAATAAATGCTAAAGAAAATATGGTAATCATCCTTTTAAAAGTACAAGAAGCTTAAAAGAAAGTGAAGAAGACCCAGAAGCACCACAATGATTGAGAATCAGAAAGTGGAGAAGTAAACGTGCTCTGAAGTTAACAGCCACCTTCAGGACGTTTGCTGACATTCATTGCCCTAAAAGTTTGCATCTTAATTGTCTGAAAAACACAAAGAAAAAAAAAAAACTTAAAGAAACAATTCCTTGAGCCCAGAAAAGAACAGGATCTAGAAATAAATTTCTATACAAAAGTGGAACTATCTAAGACTTACAGTTCGGAGAAAGGAAAAAAAAAGAATCAACCTAACTTGAAAGGACAATGATAAGGAACATTTCAGTCTTGGTCTAGATTTTCAACAAAAAAGAAAAAAATGCTATGGATATTTTGCCATTATATAAGAGGCCCCATGCAGGCAAGAAACATCAATATAAAACTTCCTCCACAGACACTAGAATTGTTAAATGGCACAATATAAATGCTTCAAGTACACGAAAATACAAAATAAAAATCAGAAAGGATAAGTTTTAAAAGATCTGGGAGAAGCAAAGAATATTAAATTTCTAGCAATGAAAGAATGTAATCAAGAAAAATCCTAAAAAGAGATCTTACAAGCAGCTAGAGAAAACACCACTTACTTACAAAAGGAACAATGAAAGATGGCAGACTTCTCAAAAGCAACAGAAGCTAGAAGACAGTGGATAGTATCTTCCGAAGGCTGAGAAAAAAATAATTGTCAGTACAGAATTGTATATTTAAATCATTAGGCAAGAATGGTAGTAAAGCAGATTATTTCACAACAATAGAATAAAGCCCCAGAACATTTACTAACAATAAGCCTTCACTAATGTATTCTATCAAAATGATCCCAGAAGGATATGATAAAACAAATAATGTGTGAGTAAAAGAATAATCATGCGATTAAATCCACAAGTAAACACTGTAAAAAAAAATACCCATTTTAGAAGTTTAAAAAGAGAACAGGACTAAAATACCACACAACAGTATTATATGAAATGAGAGAAATCAAAAGTTAAAGCACTCTTGAGATTTTTTCTGGTTTTTTGAGATAGGGTCTACCTGCACAGTCCAGGCTGACCCTGAACTCACTTTGAGTCTGCCTGGCCTCAGATTTGTGGTGATCCTCCTGCGTCAGCCTCCCAAGTGCTGAGAGTACAGGCATGTACCACCATGGCTAGTTTAAAAGCCTTTGTATTGTTCTGAGAAAGAGCAAACTGTTTTTAGTCTTTACCAAATTAATTATGTAGGTAAGTTATACGAACAATCATGACAATGATTTAAGTAACCTAACAAGTAGAAATAACCACAAAATATTTACACTCACCAATAATGGCAGAAAAGTTATTTGATTTTTTACCTACAAACTCACAAAGACATCTTTGAATAATATCCTATGTATTATACAACATGTGGCATTTTGTCTGGCTTCTTCCATTTAGCACGTTTTTAAGGTTCATTTATGTTGATGCTGAATACATGTATCAGAGCTTTAGTTTTTTATCTATTGCTTAATAACATTCCATTGTTAGGGTATACCAAATTTTATTTATCTACTCATCAGCTGATGGATACTTGGATTGTTCCACATTTTTGGTTAGTTTGAATAATGGATTATAGAGCATTTCTGTCTTTAAACATTATAAATGGTTGGCACTGTCAGACTTCTTTTTAAAAATTTTTTATTAGTACATGTTTACAGTACATAATGATTACATTCATCATGGGGAGTCGGTACCTGTACTTAACACATCTTAATTCTTTTTATAACCTTTTCCACTTCTCTTTCTCCTTTCCCTCCATCTCTTGATCACTGTCAGACTTCTTAATTTCTGCCAGTCTGCAATATGTAAAATACTACCTCACTGTGATTTTAATTTGCATTTCTGATTACTAATGAGGTTGATCACTTTTTTCTATGCTTATGGGCTATTTTCATTTGTTTGAACTGCCTATAAATACATTTTATGGAATTTTTCAAAAACAGTTATCTTTTTCTTGTAGAACCTCTTTATGTTCTGGATACTTAATTTCATCACTGCCTATATCCACTGAAAGTTCTTCATCCAATTCACGGCTTGTCTTACTTTATAATATTGTTTTATAAAAATTTTCATGTATTCAAATTTATCCAACTTTTATTTTTATTTTTTTCCGGGACCGGGGATCGAACTCAGGGCCCTAGTGCTCAGCGGCAAGCACTTAGCCCACTGAGCTGTACCTCCAGCCCTTATCCAACTTTTAATGATTATTTTTTAAAAAACTAGAATCCTTAAAATAATTTGGTTCTCTTCCAAATCTCTTATGAGGATCTCTTACTTCTTGTCATTTTTGTGATTTAAATTTTTCTTTAAAAGTTGCGATTTATATTTATACCTAATAATTCCAATGTAGGGTTTTTTGGGGTTTGTTTTTGCTGTTATCTATCACTTATTATCTATCACTTATCTATGACTTGTTTCTTTGGGGCGAGCTCACCATTTGTTGATGCTAACTTGTGATAATTCTAAAGGCCTCTTACTTTTTCCCAGAGAAGATGCATACTTCAGCCAGGAGTAAGAGGGTATCACTTTAGGAACAGTAATGGCAAATCTTTTAGAGACTGAATGCCAAACTGCAACTCAAAACCTACTTGATTATTACAAAGTGTGAATTAAATCTAAATACTGAGGTTTTAGTTTAGAAAAAACAACCCTACATTAACATCTTTTGTCTTAAAAAGAAAAACACAGTAACATGTGTGCCATAGATTTGCCACCACTGCCTCAGAGAATAAAATTTCAGCTTTTAAAAAACTGCTTAACTGTTTTTACTCTTTTCAAGACATAATTTTCTCTGTGCCTCCTATGAAAAACTACTCTATCCTAGGCATTTATAGTAACTACGACATCTTTTAGGATACCATTCCCCAGATACTGGTTTTATTCATATTCTTACTTTAGTCTTTCTTTAAACATTACCTTCTCAGAGAGCTTTTTCAAATTCTGCCCATCCAAACACTTCACTTTATTCATGCTACCTAAAACCTGCTATTGTTTTATTTAATTATGTTTGTTTCCTGATTTATTTTGTAATTCTTTCACAAGAATGCAAATTTCAGCAGAGCAGAAATATGTCTAGATTTATATTTCCCCAAAGCTTAGGATACTCTCCCCATGGCACACAATAGGCCCTCAATCAGTAGGTTTTAAATAAATGGTCACATTTTCAAGATTGAGACAATGATAGTCTAAATTTTTAAAAATCTAGAGAGGAACTTATTCTCAAGTTTACATAAGAGTTGTCATTGGGGAAACAAAGAGCTGCCCCCCTCTTTTGAAAGTGGTAGTATTATATAATAAAAAACTACCACGGAAAAGAAGTACAGATTAGATAGGATTCTTTATGGAGATCAAACTGAAAAGTTTTTCTTTTTCTTATTTTATTTTATTTTGTTTTGTCTTTTTGAGACAGGGTCTTGCTTTGCAGTTCAGGCTGGCCTTGAGCTCACTCTGTAGCTCAGGCTGGTCTTGAACTTGCAAAGATCCTCCAGCCTCAGGCTCCTGAGTGCTAGGGTTATAGGCATGCGCCACCTGCTTCAAAGCTTTTCTTCTTAAGTCACAGTGTTTTTCCCATACAATTTAGGCCCTTCAGGGGAAGAGAAAGACACAGTTACATTCCAGTTACCTGAGGAGTTCCAGAAGTAAAGTGATAATCTAGGTGGGTAAATCATTAAAATTTTAATTGATTAAAATGCTACATGAAAAACAATAAACTTTCTTAGATGATTGCAGATTTTTCCAAATTCATTTTCCAATAGAAGGTGATTCCAGTGTATTCATTTAATATGGACTGCAAAGTTCTTAATATGTTACATTCAACTACTAAATACACGTAAGAATATCTTTAAATGATGGATTGTATTCACTTGAGTTGTTAGTAAAATATACTCTGTGCTACAAAGTATATAAACTCGTTCAAGCAGAAAAAAACTATGTATTTCCACATTTAATTTTTTAAATTTGTGACTGGACCTATGAGTTACTTAGGGCTCTCTTGAGCAAATCTAAAGTATAACTACATATAGCCTGTTCTTTTCTAACAGGCTGCAAATGTCCCAGAATTCAAATCCCATTCCATGGTAATTAAGGAAGCTAGTAGAAAGATAAGTATCATAGGCAGTGTGAAAGCCTTTTGAAGGGTAGAGAAGATAAAAGTGCCTTATCTATGCCTACTTTCCAGTAATGTCAAACAATTCCTTGGAGAATAATAAATTTGATTTACTTTAAAAGTAACTTTGAGAAACAGGGATATAGCTCAGTGGCACAGTGCCTGCCTGGGAAGAGCAAGGTCTTGAGTTTGATTCTCAATACCAAAAAAATTTTTTTTTTAAGTTACTTTAAATAGCAGAGAAAGCAGCCATTCCAAAATTAGATCCTGAGATACAGGGTCAGTTAGCCTTACCTAGTGACACCAAGTTACTATAGTTCTCCAACATTACGTCTCTATACAAATCCCTTTGAGTAGAGTCCAGGCACTCCCACTCTTCCTGCGAGAAGTCAACAGCAATATCCCTGAACATCACTGATCTCTAAGACAAGAAACAGAAGTGGGAAAAATAAATAATTTTTCAATGGAAGGTGAAATAAAGGAAATAACAGAGGCTATACAGGGGGCTACAGAGGCTAGAGAGAGAAGGCTACGGAGCAAACAAACTGGTAAGCTTCTCACATGGGGAGACAGTAAGGAAATTTGTGATTCTAAAAAGCTACCATGTTCCTAACATTGTTGCTACAGATGTTTTCCATACATCAAACACCTCAGTATACAGACAAGCCTAGGAATTAACGAAGTACATGCAATGTCCCAGTGAAAAAAAATGGCATATGTAAGAACCTTGTAAAATACATAAGTTGTATATCATAAATTCTCAATAGATATTTGTTTTTCTTCTTTTCTATTTAAGGAATAGAAAAAATCATTGAGAAATTTTTCTGTAAAATCTTACAAGATCTGTACAGTATTAAAGAATATGTTAAAGCCTCTAATCATCATTATTTCACAGTATTATATCATAAACATTTTTGTGTCATCAGTAATTTAATCTTTCTTACAGACTACAGAATAGCTCCACATACTGAATATATCTGACTTAATAAGTACTTACATTTGAAATTTTTAGGTTACATAAATTCATAAGCATTTCTTAGTTTCTAACATTTCTTAGATTTATAATTCTCCAGAAGTTATGCAGGTAAATGATGATCTTTTTCATTACTATTTGCCAATCCTAAGTGTACCTTTTCCTCATTCTAAGCAACAGAAAAGTAGAAAACAACTCAAATGCACACATTCAAGATCAGTATATTCAGAATTTCAAAATGACCCAGTTATTGGTATTAATCAGTTCTATATTCCTAGGGAAGATACTTCATCCTCTGTATTCAGTTTGTATTTCTGTTGTGTCTATAACATTAAAAGTTTATAAAATGAGCTCTTGTGAGATATTGAGATGAAACCTAGTCAAGATCAATTCCTATCCTGTCCAACTGGCAAATCTGGGTTTAAAGAGAAATTCAAAGATTCTCATATGTGGTGTCATTTATTATCCTTCTCTATCTTATAAAATCAAAGAAATTTACTTTTGTTACATTTGTGCTCCTAGTCAAAGATGTTGTGCAAGTGCATAAACATAGTTACATTAAATAGATACAATTATGGAAGACACCATTACTTACAAGAATGGAACAAAATAGCATGAAGTTAGGAAGCTTTAGGAAGAAGCAATGTTAACACACATGCCTTGTAAAAAAGCAACTAAGAAAAAATGGTTCACCTGAAACATGGTTTTTAGAGCTGCAAAAAATGATCGATCTTCTTCCAGGTTCCTATCTTACAGAAGGAAAGAGCCTGAAAAAGGCAGAACTGGGGAGGAGAAAATAGAACCATGAGACCACGTTTTTTTGAAAGCCCCCAAATGATTAAATTGAAATTCATTTTTGTTGTTTGTTTCTTTCGGTCTCTTGCCCCTACTTCCTGTCTTGGCAGTGGTGCCTAATGGAGACGCCTGTGCTAGAAATGCAGACATGCTTAAAAGCACGACTGGCCCAAAGGACCTGAATCGTTCATTCCAGCTTTCTTTATAGACTATAATATATGCCATGTGTATGATGGAGAAAACATTTTCCCCTGCCAGCCCTGCTGTGACTGCCTATCGAGGAGACCTGGAGCTTACATACAGTGATTTTAGGAGGTGCCACTCTTCATCAACTGCAAAAAACACCTTTTTTCCAAGATACAAAGAAAAGTCCCCAAAATAAATCAGATGTTGGGCCACAAAATTTATAGCAACAAATACTTAAAAAATGGAATCATGCAGAATATAGTCTTTGTTCTTTAGCCACATGATATTAAATTAGGAAATAACAGTAAGCGGTCCAAAAAAATTCCCAATATTTGGAAAGTAAACACTTCTACATTAAGTCACGGGTCAAAAAGAAATCATAAAACGTATCTAAAAGTCTGTCAAATTGAATGACTTATGATAACAAATATGGTAGCCTACAACAAAAGCATCATTTACAGGAAAGTTTATAGTTTTAAAAATTTATACTGCGTTAGAAGGAAAAGGAAGTGAAAGATCAGTGATTTGGATTCCACCTGAAGAAGATGGTTTACAGCTTAATTTGATCTATTTTTTTAAATTTTATTTTAAAGACAAAAGAATGGAGACATATGAACCAGAAAAGCCATGAACAATACAGAAAATACAAAGTTATACAAAATATAGTAGGGAATTACCACTGGATGTTGTATTACATAGTTATCTTCACATTAGTTAACACAAAAACATTAAAGTAAATACCAAATTATAGAGAAGATAGTAGGGAATTTGCACTGGATGCTGTATAATATAAAGTTATCTTCACTTCTGTTAATACAAAAACGATTGAGGAAATACAGAATTATAGAGAACATAGAAAGGGATTAGCTCTGGATGCTGTCCTACATAATGTTACCTTCACCTTTGTTACTGAGTTACACAGATGGTGGCCCATTTGATCATTCAATTTCTCTCCTCCCTCATCTCCGTTGCTCTACCACTCAATCAGTCATCTTCCCTGTGATAATAACTGTACTCCTGGGTTTATCTACATCCTTGGACTCTCACCTTGGGAAGAGATATAACTGCCTCAGACTATACTATAACATACATGGGTGTATACAAACTGCCATGGTTGGAGGTGGGAAAGCACATATGCTCACAGCGGACCGCCCAGCTCTACCCTGTCATCGTGCTATGGGTGGGGGTGGGTCCAGTCCATGAGGTGCCCTGAGCGGGGCCCTCAGCGGAGCAGCCACGGCACCCACAGTGGATCAGCCGCAGGGCCCACTGCAGAGCAGCATCGGGGCCCACAGCGGGGCAGCCGCGGGGCCCTCACTGGAGCAGCTGCGGGGCCCACTGCGGAGCAGCTGAGGGGCCCTAAGTCGAACAGCCGTGGGGCCCTCAGCAGAGTAGCCGTGGGGCACGCGCACCCATCGGGGTGACCTCTGTGACCCTTTTGGCTCTGTCCCGTTGCCTTGATGCCAGAGGCCCTTTCTTCTCCTCCCACCTCCTCCTGATCTCCAGCATTACCGTTGCCCACCCCTTGCAGCTGGGCAATGGGTCTCTGAAGCTGAAGCTGCAAATGCCAAAACAAGGGCATGGGCCAAGGGTGTGCTTGGAGCGGCGACCTTCTCCCTCTCCGTCTCGTCTCCCTCCGACTGCACCATGGCAGATCTCCGATCCCCCCCTCCAGAGGAGGTTTGGCTTAGTCTTTCCGAGGGTTTCAGTTCCCATTTCAGATCCTTCTCGAGTTCAGGATATCCACCTCTTTCCTTTCTATCCTTCACATGGTGCTATATTCCTATGTCTGAGTGGCATTCCTCCAGGAGGTTCTCTCTCTGCTGCCTACCCGGTCGCCATGGGTTCATACAAGGTTCATATATGCAAGCAGTATGGAGACACTCTTGTTGCTCGTATTAGTAGTCTGGGGTGAGTCCTGAAGCCTGTGGACTCGTCCCATTGCTGTCAGGAACAGGTGGTGATTGCGCAGGCCGCCGAGGCTCAAGGTGCTCACAGAGGGCGTTCAGAGTGGGAACTGAAGCCCAGTAACTCAGTTCATGCTTCCTGCTTGATGTTGGAGTGAGAAGGGCGTGGGGCCGTGTGATCCACCTCCATCTGCAGCTCTCTCTTGCTGTTGTGCTCCAGTTCCCGTTTGTTCCTTGGCTGGATCCCTGGGAGTTGCTGTGGCTCTGATGTTGCTGCCGATGCACCCCACCGCTCCCCACTGGCAGCCGCCCACAGAGTGGAGAGGCAGGAGGCCACAGCCTCGAGGCAGGCATAGAGCTGGGTGTGGTGGGATGTGTACTGGCTGCTCTGGCTCCACCTTGCCTCCAGGTGCTGATTAGGAAGGTTGCTGCAGGGTGGGGACTCCACTTCGGTGGCTGTTGCAACCTCTCATCCTCACACTGGATTTGACAACAGTTCCCAACCACCATTGCCTCTTTTCCTGGCTGTGCCCTCTCCTCTCCAGATCTGGACCAGCTCTTGGAACTTCGCTCTCCCCTGGCCAAGTCGGGAGGCTTCCATGAACGTGGGTCTGCGAAGCTGAAGCTGCGATTGCTGGAACAAGGGCTTGGGCCAAGAGTGTGTTTGAAGCAGTGGCTTCCTCTTTCTCCATCTCTTCTCCCTCCGACTGTGCCGCGGCGGCCCTCCGATCCTTTCCTCCAGGAGAGATTTTGCTTGATCTTTCCTAAGGCTTCAGTTCCCATTTCAGATCCTTCCTGGGTTCAGGGTACACACCTCTCTCCTTTCTGTCTTCATATTGCTATATATTCCATTGTCTGGGTGGTAATCCTCTGGGAGGTTCTCTCTCTGCTGCCTACCCGGTCACCATCTTCCCGGAAGTCCTTAATTTGATCTAAAGGAAGGATGGTTCTCTTTATAAAACTATCCCTGATAATAAGTGCAGAAGAAATGACAAAAGAAAACATAATTTTCTAATCTCTGATAAAATAATCCAAAATGAAATAAAGATATCAATGGCTACTAACAGTTCATCTAAGAAAAAAGTTGGCATGAAAGTGCACATTTATAATTCTAGCTCTAGGGAGGCTGAAGCAGGAGGATAGTTGTGAGTGTGAGGCCAGCCCAGCCTTCATAAATGAGTTCAAGGATAGCATGAAGTACTTATTGAGACCCTGTCTCAAGAAAGAAAAAAAAGGAAGGAAAGAAGCAAGCAAGCAGGCAAGCAACCAACCAATGTGTAGCATACTGTTACCATTGATACATTGTGTCAACTTGGGAAGTCTAGAGGCTTGGCTGAGTGACTTAGCAGGAAGCCAGGGTGCTTACTTTGTACACATCCTGAGCCTGTGGAAGAGGAGAGCATGGAGACCTGTGAGAGCTACATGCCCCCTGGGTGGGGGTAGGCTGTTTACAATGTAAGGGAGAAAAAGAGACTGCTTGCAGCCATTCTTCCCCTTTGTTGGTTGTTTTTCCTGTGCTCTGCTGCCCTGAACAGTTTGCCCTCTGCCATGTGCCACTCTGCCTCAGAATCAGCCAAGTATGGACTGAAACCTGCACAAACTGTAAGCTAAATAAACCTTTCCTTCCTTTATTTTGTGTGTTGGGTATTTTGTCTTAGCAACAAGAGAAAAGTAACCAACACAATTTGGTACCAGCAGAGTGGGGTCGTTGCTGTGACTATACCTGACCGTGTGATTCAAGAGCCTTTGGAAATTGCTTATGGGAAGAGTTTGGAAAGGTTCAGACATGTCGCCTGAAAAAGTAGAGCTGGAATGCCTTTGGCTGTTCTGCATGGGAGATTCTGGTCAGAGCTCGGAAGACCAGAAGGCTGATAGAAATCCTGCCAGTACAGACCAGGTTCAGAAGGTTTCTGTTGGTATTTATACTGAGAATCAAGAGGAAAGAGCCCAGCAGGCTGATTTAAATGTTATGAGTTTGGACTGAAAGGAGGCTCCAGTAAAGCTCTGGACTGCAAAGATAAGCCTGAGGAGATCTCCACTGCTAAGAAGGAACAAGAGAATGGAAAAGATGGCCAGAGGGCATCACAAGAAGCAAGTCTCCATCCATCTTTTGCAGCCTCAAAACTGCAAAAGTGAAAGACCTTCCCTTGAGAAGGAAGCCGCAGAGCACCAGGTTCCAGAATGGTGGCAGCATAGAGAATTTGCTTCTCAGAATTGGACTCAGAGGCACTCGATCCCTATGGCCAAGAGAGAAAAGTTTGGCTACTGCTCCACCTGGCAGCAGACCTTGGCATCATCCACGTGGCCCTGGCTTTAGATGCATGGAGAATGCAGGAGTTCTGAGGTTAAAGAGGCTTCCACCCAGATTTCAGAAGGCCTGGGAGGCCAGGCAGTGTGCCCCTGAGAGGGCAGTGTGTAAGGCTGTGAGTGTGAACGAAAAGGTGCACTGGAGACCTCAGAAGTTTAGAAAAGACAGGAACGTGGATCATCTGAGGAAAGCTGCAAGAAGGGAGCAAAACGGGCCTAAGAGAGAAGCCATGGAGGCTGTAACCACCAGAACTGCCATAAGGTGGACTCATGCGAGCCCTCTGGAGCTCACAATGTACAACATGTTGCTTCAGACGCTGGATGTGGAATTACAGGACGTAATGTTAGCCCTGCTGGATTTTGGACTTGCTTTGGTCCCAGTGCTCTATATTCCCCTGTTGGTACCATTTGTAATGGTAATGTTTATTTTCTGCCATTGAATGTTGGAAGTGTTTAACTTCATTTGTACAGGGACTTGTAACTAAAGAGTTTGCTTTAGATCTGGAAGGAGACTTGGGACTTGGGACTTTTCAACAATGATGAAACTGTGGACTCTGGCAACTCTTGCAGATGGACTAAATGCCTTTTGCATAAAGGGATGTGCATGAGTCTAGGGAGTGAAATGTGATGGCTCTAATGCAGTATGTCTTTGTATCTGGAAACTGGTTTAAAGAAGTGTGTCTGGCTGCCAAGTTGACAAGGGGTGGACTGTTATGGTTGATACATTGTGTTAACTTGGAGAGTCTAGAGGTTTGGCTGAGTGACTCAGCAGGAAGCCAGGGTGCTTACTTTGTATACATCCTGAGCCTGTGGAAGAGGAGGGCATGGAGATTGTACGAGAGCTACACACCTCCTGGGTGGGGGTAGCCTGTTTACAATGTAAGGGAAGGAAAGAGGTTGCTTACAGTCTTTTCTCCCTTTTGCTAGTTGTTTTTGCTGGGCTCTGCTGCCATGAACCTTTGCCCTCGGCCATGTGCCATTCTGCCTCAGAACCAGCCAAGTATGGACTGAAACCTCCACAAACTGTAAGCTAAATAATCCTTTCTTTCCTTCATTTTTGGTGTTGGGTATTTTGTCTTAGCAACCAGAGAAAAGTAACCAAGACACATACCATGTGATAGAAGTACCATGCACAAAGGACTAGTGCAAAACAAACAAAAACCTGAACCTGGTCAAAACCTCTATAATAATTACACAATTATTTACAAAAAATGCAGGGGTGGAAAAACATTTAAAGACACTATATCCAAACTATTAACAAAATTCAGAATATTGGTAACTACAAAGGAACTCTTTCTAGAACAAAAAACTATTAAAAAGTGGAAGAACTTACAGATTTAAAAAATTAAGAAAAATATTACACTATTATAATAAATAGACATTGGCTTTTGATCCTAATAAAATGTAAAAATATTTATGGGCAATGGAGAAATCTTAACACTAATCAGCTTTTTCATGACATTAAGAGAGGATTGAATTTTTTCTCTTTAGTAGTGATGACACCGTGATTATATATTTTAACTAAAAAGTTTTGTCTTTCAGACATATGTAACAAAATATTTATGGGTAAAACTATATTACATGGAATTTTCTTCAAAATAACTTATGTTGGTTGTTTCATTTTGTTTTGAAGGGGTGGCAGGAAGAGTGAAACTACAGATGAAAACACGTTTAGCCATAAAATGGTATCTGCTGAAGAAGGATCATGGGAAGATTACATGGGGATGCATCACACTGTATTTTTTACTCTTGCATACACTTTTAATTTTTTCCATAAAAAGTTTCAAAAAGGGCAAATCATTCAGTACCCATCCTTAGGAGCCATTCCTATTCCCCATTCCTTTGCTCTGATAAATTTTCCTACTCTTAAAAAATAAAATGTTTTAAAAAACCCTGAGATTCTACATACAATGATACTCCTGAGGACAGTTTTTCAGTAACTGTTAATTTGCCAGGTCTTTTTATGTTTTCTAAATTATGCTAACAAACACGTAGTACATTGATCTTACAGTTTATATCTGGATGTCCTTCCAAAGGCTCATGTGCTCATAGGTGGGCCTTTTGGGAGATGACTGGCTCATGGGTGGTGTGTGATACTTGTCACTGGATTAGTACACTGATGACTTTATAGCTAAATGTGATGTTGGGAGGTGAAGTCTGGTCAGAGGAGGTGGGTCACTGGAGTCATGGCCTGGAAGATTACCTCCCTCTCCCTTCTCTCTTGATTGGTCTGTTTCCTGCCACCACCATATCCCTCTGTCATACAGTCCAGTCCATCTTTAAAGCCAGACAAGTATGGACTAAAATCTCTACAAACTTTGAGCCAGAAAAACTTCTCCATCTTTAACTTTTGGATGTCAGGTATTTTGTCCTAGCAATGAAAAAGTAACTAAGATATCTGATATTAGAAAACAAACGATACCTTTTTGAAATCATAAACAAGGGCATGCAATTTTATAAAAAACAGATTCTTAAGCTGGGGCTACAGCTCAATGATAGAGGACATTCCTTGCATGTCCAAATAACTAGGTTCTATCTGCAATGCAAAATAAATGAGTGGGAAGGGGAGAAAAAGAATATTTAACAGTATAAATTCTAAGACAATTTTCTAAAAATTAGGTAATGGAGGAAAAGATGGGGAAAGAAAGAAGTGAAAGAAATGCACCAATTTTATTATTACTCAGAGTTCAAGTAGAACATATGTCAAAAATATTAAATAAACTAAAAGTAGGCTACATCTAAAAACATGCCCCAAAGATAAACTCCACAAATAAACAAATCATATATTCAATTACTGATGGCTGCATTATGTAATGTCAAAATATTGGAAAAAAATTGGTATCTGTAAGACTGGCTGAATAAATTATTACTCTTAAGCAACAGAATATGCAACTATGAATAAAGAATGAGAAAGATCTCGAAGGATTTCTAGGAATATATCAGATGTATGAGAAAGAAAAAGTTGCACATAAACATATAACTACATATATATATGCACATATATATGGTGTAATTATCTATAAATGGAAGAAGCAAGCAGGGTAGAGGGGAAGGAATAGACACCACACACATTTGGAATTCACCATGTTCTGTAACTTTGATTTTGGAAATATGTAAATGTATTACATAATTTTAAAACAAAATTAAATCAGAGGAGGAGGAAGACAATCCTTAAAAGTGGCACAGTAACACATGCCTGTAATCCCAGCTACTTGTATACTGACTGTGGCAGAAAGTTTCCAGGTTCATGGTTAGTCTGGGCAACTTAGTGAGACCTTGTTTCAAAATACAAGCTCAGTAGTACACTGCCCTTGAGTTACTCAGTATCACCAAATATCCAGAACAAAACCAAACCCAACAAGATGAAAATAAGAGGAAAGCAAAATAAAGTAGCCTGTATCTTCAGTAAGTTGCATAACTATGACAAGTGTTATTTTACGTGACATTAAAAACAATAATTTGATTATATATCCCTACTGGGTTTTATCCTATTCAGTTGCAGGAAGTCTTGATGGGTTTTCTGTATCCACATGGCTAGTAAAAATAAGGGTATTGTTATTTTGAAATTCCTTATCTCTCAATAACTACAAAAGAAGGTAAAATGGAAAATAGAATAAAGAAAAAATGGGGCAAACTGTTCAGGGCAGCAGAGCACAGCAAAAACAACCAGCAAAAGGGAGGAAATGGCTACAAGCAGCCTCTTTCCTTCCCTTACATTGTAAACAGCCTACCCCCACCCAGGGGGCACGTACCTCTCACACAATGTCCATGCCCTTCTCTTCCACAACCTCAGGATGTGTACAAAGTAATCACCCTGGCTCCCTGCGGAATCACTCAGCCAAACCTCTAGACTCCCCAAGTTGAGGCAAGGTATCAACCATAACAACACTTAAAACAAGATGCAATCCCAAACATCACCAAAGGCAAACTCAGAGGGCAAGCAGGGGACAATGAGGTGGGTCAATCTGAAAACCACCCATCTAGCCCCTCTGCAGTGGTAACAACAAAGCAATTGAATGAGGCTCTAGATAAAATCATATCAGAAATAATCTCTGCAGAGATGGTGTTCACAATGAAAATCATGCTTAGTGATTCTAGAGATGATAGACACAAAACAGATATGCTGAAAAAAATTATGTAAACCATGAATGCTCAACATAGGAAAGAAAAAGAATCCATAAGGCAGATTCAAGCAGATATCCAGGAAAATAAAAATTCTATTGGAAGTATTCACAGCAGATTAAGTCAATGTGGAGACAAAATCTCAAATATAGAAAACAGGCCATGAGAAATCAATAGAATAGCTACTAGATGATGAAGAACAACTTAAGAATAATTGGAGTCAATGAAAAAGCAGAAGATAGTACAAACAATATTAAAAAAACTGTTCACAGACATCATGACAGAAAACTTCCCTGGGTAGAGAAAAACAATTTGACATGAAGTTAAGTGAGTGAGGTATATAGGACTCAAATGGGCCATGACCAAAATAAAATCTACAGCCAGGCATATAACAGTCAAGATTCCAGAAATGCAACACAAAAATAGAATATTAAAAGCTGTTAGGGAAAAGAAACAAATCACCTAAAAAGTAATGCTGATCAGAATCAAAGCTCATTTCTCAGCACAAACCCTCATGTGAAGAAGAGTTTGGAGTAAAGTATTTCAGGTTTTAAAGGAAAACTATCTTCAACCCAGATTGATGTACACTGCAAAACTATCTTTCAAAAGTGATGGAGAAATATGACAAAGAACAGCTAAGGAAATTTATGGCCATCAAAACCAGCACTCCAAAATGTTTTGAAGGACATTCTAGAAAGAGAAAACAAGGAACACAACCTTATAAACCCCAACAGAAGGAATTCACCAGGCAAGGCAAACAAGTAAACAGAGGAAGGGAGAAAAAAAGTGGGGGAGAGACAACAACAGGAAAATAAGATGACTTCAATTCACCAGTTAAGAGACACAGATTGGCAGAATGGAACCAGAAGCATGACCCAACAACATGCTGCATAAAAGAAATACATTTAATTAAAAAGGAAATCCATAACCTAAAAGTCAAAGGATGGAAAATAATATTCTATGCAACAGAAACTCATTAAAAAAAAAAAACAGGAGTAGTCTTCTTGCAGACAAAGTGAATTTGAAGCCAAGACTGATTAAGAGAGATAAAGAGGTCAGTACATCCTTATAAAGGGAACAATCCAAGAGGAAGAGGTAACAATCATAAACACATATGCAACAAAGACCAGTGCACCCAGCTATATAAAACAAATACTAATGGGAATGAAGAATCAAATAAGCACTAATACAATTATATTTGGGGATTTTTAATACCCCACTGTCACAAAAAGATCAACTACACAAAAAATCAACAATGAAATAATAGAACTGAACCAAACTTTTGAACAAATGGACTTAGTAGATGTCTATACAGTGTTCCACCCCACAACATCAGAATACACATTCTTCTTAGCAGCACACGGGACTTTTTCCAAAATAGACCACATACTAACCATAGAACATGCTTAAATAAATGCAAAGGAATTGAAATTATCCCACGCATATTATCCAACCATAGTGCAATGAAATTGGAAATCAATTGCAATAGAAACCACAAGAACTTCATAAACACAAGTAAATTAAATAGTACCCTCCTGAACAACCAATGGGAACAGATAAAATTAGAGAAGAAATTAGACAGTTTCTACAATTAAATGACAACAAAAGTACAACATACTAGAACTTATGAGACACAATGAAAGCAGTCTTATGAGGGAAAATTATCGCAATGAATACCCATATCAGGAAAATAGAATAAGCACAAATAAACAACTTAATGTTGAACATCGATAGCTGGGGACATAGCTCAGTGGCACAGCATCTGCCTGGCAAGCATGAAGTTGCGAGTTCAATTCCCGGTACCAAAAAGTAAATAAATACATAAATAAATGCCAGCCAGTGAGAAGAGCTGACAAATAAACAATATCCATACACAACAAGTAAAATATAAATGAAATATTAGAAAATTAAAAAAAAAAAAGGGCTGGGGATATAG
>PVLD010011056.1:0-49797 GCA_004027595.1 Dinomys branickii | reverse complement strand
CATCCATGTTCATTAGGGAGATTGACCTGTAGTTCTCTTTCTTGGTGGGGTCCTCCTCTGGTTTTGGTATCAGGGTAACGCTTGCTCCCAGGAATGAATTTGGGGAATATTGCTTCCCTTTCAATTTTATTAAAGAATTTGAGCAGTACTGGTGTTAAATCTTGCTGAATTTCTTATAGAATTCAGCAGTGAATCCATCAGGGCTGTGGCTTTTCTTTGTTTGTAGGTTTTAAATTACATCTTTGATTTCATTGATTGATATTGTTTTATTTAGGATTTTCATATCTTCTTGATTTAACTTTGGTAATTGGTATCTATCTAAGAATCCATCCATTTCTTTTTTTTTTGGTGGTACTGGGGATCGAACTCAGGACCCTGAGCTTGCTAGGCAGGCGCTTATTCCACAGAGCTATATCCCCAGCCCCCATCCATTTCTTTTGCATTTTACATCTTATTAGAATACAAATTTTCACCCCTACTCCTCAACCTCTTTAATGAAACTGAAAGGGAAGCAATACTCCCAAATTCATTTCTGGAAGCAAGCATTACTCTGATACCAAAACTGGAGGAGGACCCAACTAAGAAAGAGAACTACAAGCCGGTCTCCCTAGTGAACAGAGAGGCCAAAATCCTCAATAAGATACTAGCAAAAAGAATAAAGCAAATCTTCAAGAAGATTATATACCATGACCAAGTGGAATTCATACCAGGGATGCAGGGATGGTTCAACATATGTAAATCAATAAAAGCAAACACTCTTCCTTGGGTATCTTCCTCAAAGTATTAAAAACATTGTACCACTATGATGTGTGTGCACCCATGTTTACAGCAGCATAATTTGTAATAGCTACATCTTGGAAACAGCTCAAATACCCATCAACCAAGAAATGGATAAAAAAGATGTGGTCTTTTTATATAATGGCGAATTACTCAGCCATAAAGGATAAACTGGAGACTTCTAGGTAAATGGATGCAACTTGAGAACATACTTATAAGTGAAATCAGACACAAACATGTAAACACTGTATTATCTCCCTAGTGTGAGAAGCTGAAAGAGTAAATGTAATCCAAAATGTACAACAGCTATTGTAATGGGAAGACACTTCAAAAGGAAAGAGAAACCGGCTTAGGGGAATGGGAAAAAAGAAGGGAAAAGCAAAAAGAAAAATGTATGTGTGTATGTAAAAAATAGTTAAGACAGGTATGCTGCTAGTTTCTCTCAGTCTGCTGAAAAGATAAGTTTGTGCTGATATCGTCTGGACAATTAAATGCTGATATCTCTTACTCTGAGTAACTAATTTAAAGATAACAGCGCACAGTGCGGCAATGAGTTGACCATTGTTATCCTCCTATACTGTTTTCAAATTCATTATGTTTATGTGTTTATTGCATTTTTTGTTTCTTTAAAAAAAAGAAGACAATTTTATAAGGATAAAGGGATCAATTTACCATTGGCACATAAATCAAAAGCACGTATGTACCCAATAATCAAGCTTTAAAATACACGAAGGAGAAACTGATAGAAACAAGGAGAAAGAGACAAAACCAACAGCTAAGCAGAAAATCGGTAAAGGTATGTAAGATTTAATCAACACAATAAATCAACAAAACCTAGTTGGCATTTATACAGCATTCCACCAACATCAGCCAATAAGTTTTTTCACGGGCACACAGAACATTCACTAAAATACACCAAATTTTAGGTTATAAAACAATTTTTAAAGGATTCAAGTTTACAAAATGTATTCTCTGAACACAATGGAATAAAATTAGAATTTGGGGATAAAATTAGAAATTGGTAACAAACAATCTTGGGTTGATCCTCAAAATATTTGAACAATGAAACACATAAAAAACAGCCCATGAGCCAAAGATGAAACCAAAAAGCCAGAAAGAATTCTGAACCAAAGGAAGAATGAAACTAGAGCGCTGGGTGTTAATCTTTTGAGCCTGTAATGGTTTGTTGTTGTTTGTATACATTTGAGAATCTTCACCAGAAGCTAAAAAACAAAACAAAAAAGTTAAAAGAGAATGTTGTGTTGGAACGTTTTTTCAAATCCATGAATATCAAATCTATTCTTTATAAATTAAACCACCATTGAAAAGCATTTGTGAAAATCTGCTACATTTGATTTTCTTGCTCTCCATTACAATAAGTCACTATGTCCCTCTATCATCTAAGATCTGAGAAATTTCAAAAACAAAGATTACAATACCCTGACAAACAAAGGCAGTTCAGTAAACAAAAAGAAAATATCTACTTACCTTGAACTTTGCTTTTGAATATGCAACAGCCATTCTTTCCTCCTCTGGACTCTACTCTCAGAAAAAGAAAATGAAAATGACATAACTAAGCCTTTCTTGGGGTATACTTTTAATTAGAACACAAACTTTTCCTTCACCCCCATAATGTACCTCTCATTTAACATAAGCAAAAGTCAGGAGACCAGTACGGTCTATACCTTTTCTAATTAGAAAGGGCCATGGGCAGGCTGCCTTGAGATCGATTTTAATTTTTCAATTCAAAGTTCTCCATTGGAGACAAGTGCTGTGCTACAGGCTCTAAAAAGTGTGATTGGCTCCCTACAGCGTTCCCTTTCCAAGTAGCGTATTCCTTCTACTGGAACCCATTACATTTCCAAGTAGCCTGTCTTGAAGGTGCTATCTGCTCTAAAATTATAAAGATCTGTTTTGTGGTTTGGAAATAACTGCTTTTCTTTACTCAGAGGCTTAAATTTCTGACTGACTTCCTGCCACTTCTTCGCATCCAGTTCCTTTAAGGCTAAAAGGTAACAGCATCAGGAAGAAGCAGCAATTCTACAATTTTGAAGTGAACTGAGGATGTATACAGAAATGAAGCAGCACAGGCCATATGTCAATGGTCAAAATAGAAGCCATACCCAAAAGACCTCAAACATAAAAGCACACAGGATCCGTGATCCATAGAAAGACTCAGCCTCATAATGAATCCTTGGAAACACCAAACAAAATTTTACCTCTGTCACGATAAATTCCGTAAGACCACGGAGTATAAAGTATACTAATTCCACACAAAGTCAAGCCAACTCACATTTCCACAGTTAGCCAGAGTCATAACCATCAGTTAGGCTACCGTTAAGAGCACCTAGTCACAAATAAATCCAATTGTACACCGGGAATAAACAAACACATCCAAGCAGCTTGTTGAGGACACACATAGCCCCCCCAACACCCTTTCACAGCGACGCTTTTACTCTCTTCATACATTCGTGAAAATGGCACAGATAATCTCACAGTTACATACATGGTGCACCCCTATAATCAGTCACCCAGATAGAAAAACACAGGGAAACGTACAGTCACAAACTGTCTCAGCAACAGCTACACGTCAACTTCACAAGCAAACCCGTTCTACACAGAATACCAGGTACGTACACAACTTCAAAGTGACATAAGCACAGGCAAAGACCCTGTCACTACAGACGTGTCGCCCGTCAGTCGCAAACCTCCGTCAAACACATGGTACCAACACAATCATAGAAATACGTCTATTTCCTGTCAAATAAGTAAACGGTCACAAACACCCTTAGAGTCACAAACAACTCACCCACCAACCACCTTTCCATACACCCGGCTGAGCACAGTCACCGAGATCTGGCAGGCTCCAGCTCTCACACAAAACCGCAGCAGACAGCGGCGCACACTCCCACGACTCTCCCCCAGTGCGTTTCCGCCCTGACAGTCCCCACACTCTTACTTCAACAGAAGCGCAGCTGATCTGCCGCTCCGGTTCCGAGCCTGATTTCGGGTCGGCCCGCCCAAAGGGTAGCGAACAAGCTACTCCACAGAACCAGGCCCTCTCCCAACGCAGACCCCAACTCTCGCGAAAAAAACGGAAATGAAGCGGTATCCCGGACGCGGTGCCGCTGGGAGATGTAGTCCAACCCGCGAAAGGAGGGTAATTGATATGCTAGGAAGCTTAGCAGGCGCGGTCCATCCACCCTCTGACAGGTTCGTGGATTCGGCCATTGGCCCCTAGCACCGCGCCGCGGGGGCTTCTGGGAATTTCTGCCGACCCCTGAGCGCATGCGTTGGGCGCTCAGGTCGAAAGGTTGAGACCTGATGGTGTGCGGGGTCTGTTCCTAGGCAAGTGCGGCGAAAGAGTCTAATCTGTGAACCTCAGGTTTGTTTGGGACCTTCTGTGTGCCTCGCCAGGTCCTGGGGTGTATTGTGTGTATGTGTATGATCACCATGTGTCAGGAGGACTGAAAGTCTCGCGGTGGCCGAGTATATGTATTTCTGCTTGTTTTAATTTTTCGTGCTGTTGGGTATGAGGTGATTCGCACTCGGAGCTACCTGGCAATGGGACTGTATGAAGAAGCCAGGCGTGGAGGCTAGGGCTTGTAATACTGGCACTCTGGGAGGCTGAGACAGTAGGATCTCAAATTCAAGCCCAACCTGGGCAAGTTAACGTGACTTCCTCAAAAAAAAAAAAAAAAAAAAGCACTAACGTAGCTGAAGTCCCTGGATTCAATCCCAGGGGGGAAGAGGTGGGAGGAAATAGAAATAACTATGGATTGGATTCTCTGGCTGTAAGAAACCTCTCCTGTAGTGGTTTGTTTATGAAGGGTCTATGTATATTAAGTTTTATGTCCATAAATGAGTAGCCGGTGGTGATGGTTTCTGTTATATATAAATGCGCTTTTCTTGTGCTTGTACTTTAGGTTGTCTGTACGAATTCAACTGGGGAATGAGGCTGTGTGTCATTGAAAAAATGACGGACACGTTATTTCTTACTTGAATACTAATTTGATAATTTGAGAAAAGTAATCGGCTTATCAAAAAAGAACGTTAGATCTGATTTTTCTAGTAAGCAAGTATATGTTCTATGAGGAAGAATGAAAAGCTTTTTTTCCCAAAGAAAGATGATTTCAAAGCCAGTCCTAGTGTAATGGCTTTTTCCTCATTCTTTTCTATTATTGAGGGGATGCTACTGGGTAAAGTTGCCATTCCTGGGTTCACCAAATTAATGTAGGAAGTTTACTTGGACAAGTACATCAGGCTGCTGGATGCCCTAGGCATTGTCCCAGGACCCAACTTAGGAGCGGGCACCATCCTGTGCAACTGCATCCACATACAGACCTTGGCAATCCTGTGACCCCAGTGGAGACCGTCCTGCAACACTGCACCCTGAAGGAGATTTCCAACTATTATGGTGCATCTAGGTTCCAGACCACTGAGCACTTTGTAGCCACAGTGGCCTACCACTTGGGAAAGAAAAGAACAGGAGGATTATACAGTCAGGAGCAGACCACCAAACCTGGCTGACTGGGTGGTGGGAAAACTAGCTTCTATACAACATCACCACCCACCCACACTATATCGACCTCTCTTGGTGCTGAAATTATTAAAGAGATGACTGGGATCTCTGTCACTAAGGATACCAACCAGGTCAATGAAGATACTACAGAATGCTTAGCTACAGAAGAGTATGATGAGCTGTTAAGTAACACAGACGCACTCAAAATGGAAGACAGAAGACAGCAAATCAAGCTACAATCAATGAGCGACAAGTAACAACCAAGCAACAACCATGGCAGCTCTTTCTGTCTTATCCAGGTTAGGGCAGGTAGCACTCACACCCTTAATCTTAACATTGCAACATGCATCTATCCCTGCCTCACATTAGAAGGAATTAAAAGGAAGATTAGAAGGCAGTTAAAAGGCAGAGCCCAGGGAAACAATGGAAATGGACAGAAACAGGAGGCTCTGGACGAGATAGTCCAGTCCAGGACAGGTCAGTATAACGAAAGCAAATGCTCACAGGTCCTATAGAAAAGAACATGCTCCAGAAAAGAGAGGGTCGATCTACCTAGCTGGGCCATGGCTTTCTGTCTAGTGGGAGATAACCAGTCTCCTCAGGAGTCAACAGAGTCAAGGCAAAGCTGATGGCATCACGCTAACCTCAGGTACTGTAACAGGCTGATTCAAATTGCCCCCCTGTGCCCTGCACCTACCCTGGCCACTTAGCCCACCTATGGGCCCTACACCTCACACACTGACAGGGGTAGGCTGGAGAATACACAAATGCCTCTCCTTCACTTAGCTTGAGCCGTCATTCCGTAGCTGTAGCAGGTTGGGCCATGCAGCTGGACCTGCTTGTACATGGGGAACCAGAAGCTCCCTCCTTTGCTCCTCCTCCATTCTCCTGAACTGTCCAAACTTTTTCCAGGAAATGATAAATTCTAAAAGCACAAAATGGTGTATTGTGATAAAAGACTCTCAAGCTTCTCTCCTGGCCTCCAAGTTACTCCTCTAAGGTATTTTGAATTTGATTTCCCCAGAAAGAACACTGTCCTCCCCACTGCATTCCCCTGAGCTGAAAGTCAAGCAAAGAAACTCTGGTAGATCTCAATTATGATCTTGTCCTCCATCTCATCCTTATGCAATAGGATAATTTCCTATTCCAGTGTTTTTGAGATAACTCTGAAAGCAATATACTCTAATGGTATACCACAAAATCAGAAGATTTGGGTTCTCAATAAATTACTGGGAAAGTATCAAATTATTACGTTAGAGTTTATAATTAGCAGTGTGCTTGCTAGGAGGTAAGATTACATTCATTTACAGATAAAGTTATAAAATAATCTAGACTTTCTTTTGGGAGATTTAAGAGTGACTTTCATAAAATGTTATGGAGTTTATTTCAGCTATTAATTTAAGTATATGAAAAAAACATTTTAACAGGCCAAATTATTTATCAAAACTCAGTACACTAGACATTCTCTATAGATATGGGTGAACACAGAAAAATATTCTAACACATAAGACTGCTACTCAAAGGAGAGAGAAATCTGTAGCACAGATACCTAACAAAACAATATATACATTCCTAGTTGAGTGACTGAGTTCCATTCCTGCAACTAGGTTATTAAACAAATGGATTGCTAAGTGGTATGTACCATATTCAGAACAAAGAAATGGTCAAAGGAAACTCCCAACGTGATAGACTTGCTAAATTTTATTTGCCTTACATACAGTACTATAATGTATAACATAAAATTACAGTACTGTACAGCACAATTAGCAAAAATCATAGCACTGTATAAATAAGGTGTAGTGTATAAAAAAAGATACTGAGGTTCTATCAACAAGATGTACAGAACTGTACAAAAAAAGATGGGCTGTAAGTCTGAGCAACAGGTCCAAGTTAGAACAGTGTGCATCAGTCTTCAGTTCAAACAGTTGTTAAACAGGCAGATTATTAACCAAAGAATATGTGTGGTAAACAATGATTACTGGAACAATAATTTATAATGCCTCAAAACATATTCTTGGTGAGAAATGAGACAATACTGCATACAGTATGTTGGAACAAGCTATCATAAAGAGGAAACTGAAAAACACTTTAGAAGTTTTGAAGATGCACAATGTAATTCTTGCAGGGGAGGAAAAAGTAGCATAATAGTTGCAGAAACATGCTTAAGTAGTTTATCTGAAGTATGACTCAATATGGTCACAGAATTCTGAGAAAAAGTCAAATATACGATATACAAGAAAAAAAGCAAACATATCCTGCTAGCTAAAATATGTCTATAACATATTCCAACATGAAGAACAGATGGAGAAGAGAACGGTAACTCTTTAAAAAGCAGAAGAAAAATCGCTTTAAAAAAGACAGTCTTGGGGCTGGGGATATAGCTCAGTGGAATAAGCGCTTGCCTAGCAAGTGCAGGGTCCTGAGTTCGATCCCCAGTACTGCCAAAATAAATAAATAAAACAGTCTTGCAGGATGTGGTGGTGCATGCCTGCAGTCCCAGCACTCTGGGAGGCTGAGGCAGGAGGATTGCAAATTTGAGCCCAGCCTGGGTAATTCAGTGAGGTAGTGATACCCAACAGAAAAAAGAAAAAGTAGCTCAGCAGCACAGCACTTGCCTGGCAAGCGCAAGGTCCTGAGTTTGATTCCCAGTACAAAAAAAAATTCTGAAATACATCATTTAAAAATTATTTTTAAAAAGAAGACAAAAAAGAGCCAGGGAGGTAACTCAGTGTGAAAGCCGTAATTCAGTCTCTTATACTAAACCATACTATTATACTATGATCAATTAATCATTGTCTTGAGTCTGGCATATTAAAATGTGTCTGGGTTATGATTACACATTTCTTAAGGAAATTTCTTAACTGCATACCACTGAGTAGAACAGTTTTAAAATGTTATTTATAAGAAGTAACATAAAAGACAACAACAAAACCCAAAGTACCCAAAGGAGAACTTTTATTAGCTTGTATCAGATCTTCAGAGTAGCAAGTTACATCCCTTGAACCAGTGGTTCTACATAAAACAATTTTAAGTGTGGTTTAATAACTTCCTAAAAGCTTTGTCTATGCTAAGGAAATACCAACTCTGACAGTCTTTGGCTTTTGTCATAGTAGTATTGGAGGAAGATAGAACTGACAGGATTGGCTGCTAGATTCAAAGTGTGATGAGACAGGGAGTGGGGAGCAGAGTCAGGGATAACTACACGGTTCTCTTGCCTCAGCAAATGAAAAAATAGGAGTTGTCATATGCAGAAATAAAAGTACTGGAAAAGAGCAATTTGTCAAGAAAAAGCAGAGACATAAAGCATACAGTGGACGTGTAAATTAAATATCCAAAAGAGAACTTTAAGAAGAAATTTAAAGGTAAGTGGGAAGTAGCTGCTTAGTTTCTATGGATTTCAGACTACAGAAGAGAAGGATCTCAGGAATTTGCTATGGCAGATAGGAACTGAAAATAGATGCACGAATATTTTTTATTAGAGTCCCATGTTGAGGAATTAGCTGTGAGTATAGGACACTGTAGAACAGATGTCACCAGGACAGAGTAAGGACATTTGCCCACATAGTTTCACAGTATCTTGTGACACAGAAAGTGTTGGTAAGAGAAACATTTTTCCAAGAACATGGATATCCAGTAAATGTGGAACTTTTGACGAAGTGGCAGAGGAATAATTTTTACTTTAGTTTCATTTGCATTCCTATGCTGTGAATGAAGCAGACCATTTATAAGGTATATAGCTGGGTGGTACTCTGTAATCCCAGAATTCTAAATTAAATTAGAAATTTAAGCTCAGCCCGGGCAATTTAGCAAGATTCTGTCTCAAACTAAAAATAAAAAAGGGCTGGGACATCCAACAAGAATAATTTTGCATTCAGATACAGAAAAATGCTGAAGAGCATCAGAATGATTGTGAGTCTAGGGTCTGAGTATTAATTCTGCATATGAGGAAGCAGATGGAGTAGCCTTCAACATAAAAACAGAAAAAGAAACTAAACATATAAGTAAAATCTCCTTTATTAATAGGTGACATGGAAAAATAAGTAGTTGCATATTTTTCACAATAAAATAAGTCAAATAAGAAAATGTGTAGTAACAGGCCTAATAAAATACAATTTTAAGAAACTTGTGTATTAGAGAATATTATTTCATATCATGTCTACAAAACACATACAAAAGCCAACTTGTATTTGGCCATAAAAAATATATTAATGTTTTAACTTTCTAATGATGTTTTTACAGAACATACATTATAATTCCATACATTAAATCTTGAGAGCAAATTTTTGAGAAATTGAAAACACAGCTAGTGAATAAAGAAGAATTCAAAATTAAAACAAAAATACCTATCTTTTAATAAAAAGTCACTGATCATAGAGAAATAGTCAATGGGAGTCCTGCAGCCTTAAATTTCTCCAATTGAAAGACAGAAAATACTATTCCTAAGCACCTATATTCCATTAAAAAAAACAGGAAAAAATCTGGGCATGGTGCATACCTATAATCCCAGCACTTGGAAAGCTGAGGCGGGGGTCACCATGAGTTGGAAGGCAGGAAGCCAATGTAAGTACAAAGTGAGACCCTATCTCAAAGCAAACAAACAAACAAACACAGGGAAGAAAACAGGAACAGTGGCACACGTGTAATGCCAGCTACTTGGGAGGCTGAGGTAGAGGAGGCATACAGGCTGCAAGATTGAGCACAAACTGCACAATTTAGTGAGTTACTGGGAACCTATGTCAAAGGTGGAGGAGGCTGTAGGTATAGGTCAGTTCAAAGGCCTTGGGTTCAATCCCCAGTACCACAAAACAACAAGAAAAAATACATAAAAACAAAAGAATTAATACTGGAAATGTTAACTATAAAAAAAAAAAAAAAGCCAGGCATGGTGCTGCATATCTGTAATCCCAGCACTCAGAATGATGAGATGGGGATGGCTGAGAGTTTCAGGCCACACTGGGCTTCACAGTGAGCTCAAAGCCAGCCTGCACTACAAAGTTAAGATCGTGTCTCAAAAACCAAAATATATTAAAAAAAAAAAACCCAAGCAAGTAATTGAAACAGGAATACAGCCAAAGGGAAGCTTTGCTGACACAGCAATTTAAAAAAATCTTAAATAAATTTAGAGAAATAATGGTTTAAAAATAAAACCATGAGGAGATAAGTAACAGATACTGAAAACTGAAAAACAAGTACAAGCTTTTGTATAGCAACAAATTTGAAAATCTAAAAAGGAAAAATAAAAATGCCATATTTCATTCATTCTAAAATGCACTTTTTATTCCACATTTTAATATCTTAAATTAAGATTAAATTTATACTCAATTATCTATTAAAGATTCATTGATAGAATTAAAAAAATTAGTATTACTGTATATTTTAGATGGTGCACCTTACAAGTATAGCACCTTAAATGTAACAAGATGCTTTAGCCTATCTCTGACCACTGTAATTATATACCATCTTAGAAATTTACAAAAGAACCCCTCAATTATCTTAAATTATAAAATTTACTGTGATCTTTTGTTTCCTTATGAAAAATGTGATTGAATGCCAGAATATTTTCTCAAAGGATCTGACTAAGGGGTTGGGTAGAAAATTATAATTACTTTAGCTAGAAGGAATATTTGCTAGCTTTTTTAGAAACAAGAATTTTTGCTTCATATTCCTTATATTCTAACTATCTCTATGCCTCTTTCTTTTGTACTGGGAATTGAACTCAGGACCTTGCACTTGGCAGGCAGGTGCTCGTGCTGCTGAGCTGTATCTCCAGGCTTCTGTGCCTCCTTAGAGTCAATTCTGGTAATTTAAACTCTTTCCACAATGCACATGTTAAATTTCAAAATACTATGTAATATGTAATTATAAAATTTCAAAACCTAGAATAAAAAATATACTTATTCACACTGTTCTTAATGAATATGTATTTACCAGAACTGTAATTATATTCTTTATTTTTTACCCAAACAAGCAGATTATGATGATTAATTTAACTCATTTTTTATTTTTATATTTAAATTATTTTCCTTTTCCTTTTACCTTTCATTATTTGGAGGGTTTCATTATTCTTCTTTTTCCAGCATCTGTGTTTATGTTTCTTTATTTATAATCTCCTTTATATTCTAACATATTAATGGATGTATAAACATTTTACCAGTGTAAGATGTGGCAGATCCTCACAGTTTTGTTATGGATTTCACTCAATGACATTATTTTAAACAAAAATGTAATTTTAGGCCACGTCATGGCACGTAGCTGTAATCCAGCTACTTAGGATGGTGAGGCAAGAGGGCTACAAGTTCAAAGCCAGCCTGAGCAACTTACCAAGACCCTGTCTCAAAAAATGAAAAGGCTGAGGACATGACTTAGTGGGAGGCTGTGCACTGAAATCTGAGTACCTTAAAAATAGTTTTGGGGTTTTGTTAAACCAAAGAATGACACAGATGGCACTGAGTTAATATTCAAGTGTTTTCTCTTTTTTTAGGGTGGGGTCTTGCCATATGGTTTAGGTGGCCTTGAACTCATATGTAGCCCAAGCTGGAATTCATAGAAATCCTCCTGTTTCAGTCTGCTGAATGCTGAGATTATAGGTATAAAACATCATATCTGGAAATTTCCAGAGTTTTATGCGGGGGCTACCACAGCTTTATTTTTATTTCTACCATGAAGTGAATTTTATGGTGTATTTGCCTTCTCACACTTTTATCTCAGGTTTTTCTTCAGGATGAATTATTATTGTTACTTTTTAGTACTGGGAATCAAACTCAGGACCCTGTGCTTGCCAGGCAGGTGCTGTGCCACTGAGCTATATCCTTGGCCCAGTTTGAACGATCCTTATTCAACAAGGATTAAATTGTGATCAGACTTAGTAAGTGGTGATCAAATTCATTTACATGACTGTTTTTCTCTATTATGAGATATTTATTATTGAGTAAGTTATGGGTCATGATTAAAAGTTTTCCATAAATGATAACAATTATGATGGATAATATTAACCAAGCATTTATTAAGTAATAGGCACAATTACAGAATCCACATAACAATGATCTAAAGTACTCTAACCATGTTCACATAATGATGTGTATGTTATATATGCATCTAAAAGAATTTGGAAGATTAAGGTGATTAACACTGAGGAGGAAATGAAGTCAAGAAGGGTCACAGGGAAGCACAGCTTGATCTGTAATGTATAAATCATTTACAAGCAGAAGAAATCCATAGATTCTTTCTGAAATAAATGACAAGTAAATAATGCAAACACATTCAAAGGGGGCATCAAGGTAACTGTTTATAACAGCAAAATTTCAATATTTGACAAAATAGCATTTTGATAAATATGGGTAGGTATTTAATTAAGAAAATAAAATAGTGACAATATAGTTACAGGCAAACAATATTAAAGGCTGCTAATATATAGCATAGTCACACTTTGTTAAAAAAAGAAATAATTTTAAAGGGCTTGCTCCAAGATTGACAGTGCTTATATACGATAAGATTACAGAAAACCATATCTTTTTGTTGTTCTTATCTATATTTTTATGGGGGAAAGTTTTTGAAAAATCAGAAATATTTTTGTTAAAAGAAAAAATTCTCCAAAATAAAGACAGAGTCACCAGATATTAAAAGATATTTAAAAGTAACAGTTTCCTAACATAAACAGAGTGAGACCCAAATACATGTACACAAATTTTTTTTTTAAAAGACAGACTTGATATCCAATATATATATAAATAAAAATATAACATCAAATAGTCAATAAAAAACAACATGAAAATAGTTAGTGAATAAATGGTGTTAGCAAGAGAATTGAGAGAGGGAAAAAGATAAATTTAGACTTTCAATAAATAAAATCATTTGAGATGGATTTTAATTCTGTGTAATATATATTGGGAAGCTGACAAAGGAGGACTGGGAATTCAAGGCCAGCCTGGGTAACATAGCGAGTTTAAGGCCAGGACTACATAATGAGACCCTGTCTCAACAAATACACATAAAGACATTTTAAAAAATGAAAGTCACAAGTTTAGCCTAAAGATGCTTTTTTCAATGTTTAAATAAAGGTAAAATACAATAAACTTTTTTTCCATTTTTAACATTTATTTTGAACTTTCTGAAATTCATAAAGAAATAAATGTAAAGATCTTCCAATATATATTTTATTCAAGGTAGTTTTTTCCCTGTATTAATTCTCTTATGCTATCCTGTGAAGCATAAGTCTTGTGTGCCTTATATATTTGTAAAGATTTTCACCACTATTAATTTTCTTGTGTCACATGTTGAAAGTCCTTCCTGTATTACTTCATTTCACAGAATTTCTAGTTCATCAAAATTCTCATCTTTCTGACTTTTCTTGTTTCTGAAAATCAACTCCTCCCCAAAGAGTCCCATAATCCTTACATTCATTTCTCACTAGTGTGATATCTCTGATGCTGATGTTGAATAACATTATAGTCACTAGGAAAAGCCTTTCTACGTTCCTTACATTCATAAGATTTCTCACCAGTGTATTCTCTGGTGCCTATTAAGAGCAGAAACACTACTAAAAGACTTTCTACATTTTTTACATTCATAGGGTTTTTCACCAGAATGAACTAGCTGGTGTTGAATAAGTTTTGAGCCACTACCAAAGGCCTTCCCACATTCTCTACATTCATATGGCTTCTCACCAGTATGAATTCGCTGATGCTGAGTAAGATCTGAGCCACTACTAAATGCCTTGCTACATTCCTTACATTCATAGGGTTTCTCCCCAGTGTGCATTCTTTGATGCTGAATAAGTTTTGAGCCACTTCTAAAGGCTTTCTCACATTCCTTACACTCATAGGGTTTCTCACCAGTGTGAATTCTCTGATGTTGAGTGAGATCTGAGCCACTATTAAAAGCCTTCCCACATTCCTTACATATGTAAGGTTTCTCGCCAGTGTGAATTCTTTGATGTCGAGTAAGGGCTGATCCAAAACTAAAGGCCTTTCCACATTGAATACATATATATGGTTTCTCACCTGTATGAATTCTCTGATGCCGATTAAGGGCTGAACCACTACTAAATGCCATTCCACATGCTTGACATTCATAAGGTTTCTCACCAGTATGAATCCTTCGATGTTGAGTAAGGTTTGAACCACTGCCAAAGGCTTTCCCACAGTCTTTACATTTATAAGGTTTCTCACCTGTGTGAATTCTGTGATGCCGAGTAAGAGCTGATTCAAAACTAAAGGACTTCCCACATTCCTTACACTCGTAAGGCTTTTCACCACTATGAATTATCTGGTGTCTAATAAGACCTGATCCAAAACTAAAGGCCTTCCCACATTCCTTACATTCGTATGGTTTCTCACCAGTATGAATTCTTTGATGGTGAGTAAGGTTTGAGCCACTACCAAAAGCCTTTCCACATTCCTTACATTCATAAGGTTTTTCCCCAGTGTGAATTCTCTGATGGTATGCAAGGTTTGCACCACTACCAAAGGCCTTGCCACATTCTTTACACTCATAAGGTTTCTCACCAGTATGAATTTGCTGATGTCGTATAAGGACTGATACAAAACTAAAATCCTTCCCACATTCCTTACATTCAAGGAGTTTCTCATCAGTGTGAACTGTCTGATGCTGGGCACTAAAAGTGGGCATATCTTCAGGAGTAAATATCATATGACTGAAATGTCCTTCCTGAGATCCCTGTTTTCTCTCAAACTGGCTTTTCCATTCCCAATCACCTCTGAAACTTGAACACTCAATGCTGTGTTTTGTAAGTCTTTCCATTATCTCCCATCAGGATGATTCTATTCCATAATATCCTTTTTCAGAAATAATTTCTTGGTCTCAACCTTGATTCACAGTCTGAAAGAAAATATAAAAGCAAATATTCACATTTTTTGTGTTCTGGGAGAAATAAAACTGTTATAATAGATATGAAAGACTTTAATTAATTATCATAAAAAGTGAATAACATATAGTTCTCAAATATGGTTGGGCATTTTGAAAAACAGATCAAGAAAGCAAAATGAATGGGAAAAGGTCACACTGAAAAGGAGACATTAAGAAAAGCAGATTAAATCAATTGTTCCTAAATAGTCACTTAGAAAAAAATTCCCTATCCCTGGTACCAAACAAACAAAATTCCTTGCAGATTTGGGGAGATTGATAAATACAAAAATATACTAACCCAATTCTACCTTTTTATTTATATAATGAATCTAGTGTCATATACACTTATAAACATAGTAATTATCATACTCATTACTCAGCAATCAGGAATAGATTGTCAAGTAGCAAACATTTGCACACAGATTGAAAGAGATAGAAAAGTACCACAGGTGTAGCAGATGGAAGAGTAATGTACTGAATGAGAAGGGAATGAACAATGGAGGTGGAATCCTCTGTGCTAAGGATGGAATTTTTTATGCCAGCTGATAAAAGTAACATTTTCCTGGGAAATCCATGAGGTCACCCTCATTGTTTTTTAGTAACTTTGAAATCACACATATGTACGAATGTACTTGAGTAAAGTAACTACACAGCATTAACTATTATTTTAGAAATCTTAAAAAACATAGAGACCAGGAAAGGTATTTAAAGACATCAATCAGGACCTACTTCAGTCCCTAGCAGGGGAAAGTATTACAACACATTTCTTCCTGTAACACCTAAATAAAAGCTTATGAAGAACAGGATTTAAATATGTCTTACAACTGTTCTTTCAATCTCAACTGCCCATGGGTAATCCAAGCCAAAATCATCATTTACTTGGACACCAAAACCTTTCAGTCATTCACAGCCAGAGTTATATTTAGCCTGGCTCTGTTGCACCCAAGATGTTTCAGTGACTTTCCATTGTCCTGGGGAGAATACCTGTCCTCCTTAAATTGGTCTTAGAAATTCTCAGTAATCTGTGTCCTGCCTGTCTCTGATTATCTCTTCCTTCCCAACAATAAGTATAGCTGCACTGGCCTTTCGTTCTTTAAATTTATGAAAATATACAAATCCACCCTACTCTGATTCAATCTCCTGAAATATTCTCCAACATCTCCCCCTGCACACTGCCCTTACTCTAGGCCTTGCAAATTCTGGCCCTTATATAGGTCTTTGCTAAAGGGCATGTCCTATTAAAGCGTTTCCAGAATACTCTTAATTATGCATACCGTCATTATTTCTCTGAGTGCTTTTCTTCCTTTGTGTACTGTTTTGACAATGGATAATTTTATGTGTCACCTATAATTGAAATTTTCTGATTTATTTGATTGATGAACTAATAAGTACCCAGCTGCTTCAATAGAGCTAAGATTCATGAAGGCAAAAATATTATCTATTACTGTAATCAGTTTGAACCATGAGCCAGTCATGGTGGTGCAAGCCTGTCATCACAGCACTTGGGAGGCTAAGGCAGGAAGTTCACTGCAAGTTCAAGGTCAACCTTGGCTACAAACTGAGTTCAAGATCAGCCTGGACTGTACAGCAAGAACCTGGCTCAATAAAATAAAATAAAATTGAACTATGAGACATACTAAAATTGACTAAATGACTAAACTGTATTTGGTGATTAATGAATGATTTTAAAAATTTATCTTTAAAATTAAACTTTTATCTTTTCCCGTGGTACTAGGGCTCAAAACCATGGGTGTTCTACCACTGAGCATCCCTCTCTCCCTTCACTCTATTTCCTCCCTCCACCTTTCTTTTCTTCTTTCTATAGTGGGAGTGGAACCAGAACCTTGCAGTAAGCTACATTCCCAGCCCTTTCAAATTTTGAGACTGTGTCTCAGTCACTAAATTGCAGAGGCTGGGCTCAAACTTCTGATCCTCCTGGCTCAGCTTCCACAGTGCTGGGATCACATGCATATACTACCATGCCTGGCTAAGTTTGTATTTTGAGACAGGGTCTTTCTAAATTACCCAGGCATGACTCAAACTTGCAATCCACTGCCTCAATCTCCCCTAGTGCTGCGATTACCGGCATGTACTGTCACATCTGGCTACGAATAAATTTCTGAAAACAGGTTTCTCTAGAAAGAGGATATACTTGCTCTGAAAAAGGACAAGTAGACTGCATGTAATTATCCCCACTCTTTCTGACACTTGACTAAAAAGGCCAAAAAGGAATTGTTAGCAAGGAACAAACCCACGAAGTCAGAGAGTTAAAGAGTAAATGGCATAAAAAGTCAGAAGCTAGAAACATAAAGATGAATAATGACTACCTTAACAAACCAAAGAAAAGAAAACCTAAATCAAAAGCAAGAAAAACTCAGAAGCAGATAATTTATGCCCCCAAAGCCCATAAAGACTCATGAAGCAGGGATACTAATCACCTATGAAATTCTACAATTACTATATACAGTTACATAAACATCTTAGTGCCCACAGTAAAATGCAAATAGATCCCCCACTTGTACATATATGTACACTCAACTGTTTAATGTGTCAAGACATAAAGGTTATGGAACCCTAAGTAGACATTAACGGATGAATGGACAAGGAGACTATCACAGTCGGGCGTGGTGGTACACGCCTGTAGTCCCAGGACTCTGAGAGGCTGAGATAGAAGGATTGCAAGTTTGAGTCCAGTCTAGGTAACTTAATGAAACCAAAATCAAAACAGGAAAAATTTCTATGAACACATCAAAAAGAATGAAGAAATGGAGAACAGGAAAGAAAATGAGAAGCTGAGAAGGAAGTCCTACATCTAAGAGAATCTTTATTTTCCCCTAGTCATCCTAGCAAGGTTTTACTACTGAGCTACACCACATCCCTAGCCTAGGAGCTTTTAAAAAGTTTTAAAAGTAATTTAAAGCCAGGCATTACACATATCATCAATCTAGGAGGCTGAAGCAGGAGGATTACAAATTCAAGTTGAGCTCAGCACTGGCAATTTAGCAAACAAGATCTTGTCTTAAAATAAACTAACTAAATAAAAACAGCTGGGAATGTAGCTCAGCGTGAAGACCCCAAGTTGAATCCCTAGTACTGCAAAAGTTATATGTGTGTGTGTGTGTGTGTGTGTGTGTGTGTGTGTGTGTGTGTGTATTTTTTACATATACTTGCATACATCCATATTTAAGTATTTAAACTCTACAACTTATGATCCAGTTATGTCCTGGTGAGTTAAAATACACTTAATATACCTAACCTATGGTACAACACAGCAACACAGTAAACTGTAGGTGTAGAATATCTGTTGTTTTATCCTTGTGGTCACTTGGCTGACTGGGGACTGTGGCTTCCTGACCCTGCCAAGAATCACAAAATAGCATTTTATGAAACAATGGCAGCCTGGGAATAGATCACAATTCCAAATTTCCTTTATACTGGAAAGATTTGGAACTCATTACTATTACCTAAGTGACAAAACTTGGCCTCACTAATAGCAGGACAACATGACATTATATACCTCCTGATGTAATGCAGTAAGTCACTTATGTGGTCCATTTGCTAAAAATACTTAATTGGAATCTAAGCCTCCCATCCATGAGAAAGCCATTAGATAAACTGAGGTTATTATATGGAACAAGTATCTTGGATTGTCCAACAAAGTCAAGGTCAGATGACATAAAACACTAGGCACTATTCCAGATTAAAAAACACTAACATATGTTAATATTCCTAGGTTTAAAGTATATTTTGCTTTTCCTTTTCTTTGTGGTGATGGGGATAGAAACCCAGGCCCATGCACATTCTCAGCAAGGGCCCCTACTTCTGAGCTACACCCCCACCCTCAAGTATGTTAATACTTAGGTATGTTTTAACACATTCCTGATGGGGTCATAATTTACGTCTTGCTGCCTAGTGGCCTAAACCACCAATGGTACATGCATCACTGTCCCACTGAGTAGCTTTTTATTAATTTTCTTAGCAAAAAGACCAATAATAGTGGTTATATCTATTAGTATGGCCAGTAGTTCAAGCCAGTGTAGAACATGTTATTAAGGGTAAGATGTCAAGATAATTCCCAACTCAATTTGAAATGATTAAAGGAAAATGTTTCTGTGTATTTAGAGATACAAAGCAACGTGCCAGAACTTTGACAATCTCTCAATTTAGGTTATAGGTGCTACAGTCTGAATGTTTGTGTTCCTCATAAAATACTGAAACCTCATCACTAATGTGACAGCATTAGGATGTGGGCCCAGGGGAAACTTAGCAAGTCATGAGCCAAGACTCTTCATGGATGGGATCAGAGCCCTTGTGAAAGAAGCTCCAGAGGGCTATCCCATCCCTTTTATGATGTGATCACATGGGGAGAAAGTAACCTATGGATTCAAAAACAGGTCTACAATGAATACTGAATTTGCTGGCATCTTGATCATGGACTTTCTAGCCTCCAAAACTAGGAGAAACTAATTTTTGTTATTCATAAGCTACCCAATTTATGACATCTTATTAAAATGGCCCAAATAAACCAAGACAAGGCTACTCCAAAGTACCTGAAATATTTTTAATTTTTCTGCATGTTTTGAAATTTTTCAAAGAAAACAAAATATTTGTTCTAAAAGTAACATCCAAGCATATTTTCCAGAACTCAAGGAATTACTACATTTACTGGATCCATTTGATACCTAGCATATGGAATACAAATTATTCAAATTAAAATGTATTTTCTTGCCAGGCTTAGTGGTGCACACCTATAACCTCAGCTCTCCGGGAAGCTGAGGCAGGAGGATAACAAGTTCGAGCCCAGCCCAGACAACTTAGTGAGACTTTCTCTCAAAATTAAAAAAAAAAGGGGCTTGAGATGTAGCTCAGTGTGAAGGCCTCGAGTTCAATCCAGAGTACTGCAAAAAAGAAAAAAAGAGAGATTTATTTTCATTAGGTTCTAGAACAGTGGGGTCAAAGAAAAGCCCCTAAAAGGTTTTAAAAGGCAAAAATGGGGGATAAACAAAAAACCAGGAATGAAAATGGATTTGGAGTTTGGAACAAAACTATAAGAACCGAGAAATTCAAACTTCTGAGGGAACACACTTTCAATGTACACCTGTATATCCTACCAAAGAACCCATGTAACCATTTTAAAAGTTCTTTTCAGATACTGTAGAACCCACAAAGTCCAACTCTCCTTAACCTTCCTATATGCAACCTTTATCAAGAAGGGGGAATAAGGAGTAAGGATGCAGCTCAGTGGTTGAGCAATTGCCTAGCATGCAGGAGGCCATGAGCTGGATCCCCATCACAACACACACACACACACACACACACACACACTCTCTCTCTCTCTCTCTCTCTCTCTCTCTATATATATATATATATATATATATATATATATATATATATATATATATATTCTCATTCTCTTTCTCTGTAAACCGAGCAGCAGGTAAACAGAAAGTCATGGAATCCAGAAAATAAACAACAAGGCAAATTTTAGAATAATATTTGGACACACAGTTGCCAGAAAAAGAATTATAGGAGGGCTATCTCCAAACACAGGAAACTGACAGAACATATGAAAAAAAGATATTCTAACAGACTTTGAATGTAATTTACTGATTTGTGGTTTACCAAGGGCCACTTTCCCATTTTTTAAAAAAGGTAATGTTAATTACATGAAAAGTGAAGTTGAACAATATAACCATGATTCCTAGCTCAATTATGAATACAGGCCACTATAAGGAAGTTAGTCACAGAAGATACTTATAAAATTACTGCCCAAAACTAATATCTAATATATAAAAATATTTCTCAAAAACTAAATGATCCCAGATAAAAAGATGTCATTAAATGGACAGGAAGACACCTGTTGCTTGCCATGTCCTTTTCCCAGGTTCCTAGAGCTGGCTCTGCATTCAGTGCTTCTGTAATTCTTAGAATCTTCCAAGTGATAGAAATGTCTTTGTTGTTAGATCATACTTGACTTTATGCTGAGATGATTCAGAGTGGAATCTGAGATAGCTTCAGAATTAGGGTAGTAGTTATCAGAATGACTACAGCCAGCCTAATCTCTGAGAATTACAGTGGATACTGACTTGAATGTGGCCAATTATTAACCAATTATGCCTATATAATCAACCTCCAATAAAAATTCTAGATCCTGAAGCTCAGGGGACATGATTTGCTAAGTGGGTTTCATGCTTTAACTCCACAGGGTAAGTGCCTAAAAGCTGTGTTTGGATCCTCTACAGACCTTGCTCTGTGTCTTTTCATTAGGCTGCTCCTGATCAGTATCCTCATCTGTTACAATACAACAATTTTAAATATAGTGCTGTCTTGAGTTCTGTAACTCATTCTCCTAAGTTATTAAGTGATTGGCAGCCACTTGGTCAGAAGTACAGGCAGGTTTGTTGGGAACCACATGGACGCTTAAAACCATGTGGTTTTACACTATTTCTGGATAGTTAGCACCAGAATTCAATTACACTAGGTATTGAAACAGAGTAACATCCCATGTTCATGGATTGAAAAACTTAATATGTACTGTTACTATGGCAATGCTCCCCAGAGTGATCAACTGATTCAACATAACCTCTATCAAACTGGAGAACTGATAATGCCCAGTCCTCAAATTCATGTGGAATTTCAGACCTCTACCTTACCCCATATAAATAATTAGTTAGAATAGATTACAACCTAAAACAGAAGTAAATTGTAAACTCTTTCAAGAAAATATAAGGATTTATAAATCTTTATGACCTGGCATTTGGCAACAGATTCTTAGACTTGACACTAAATGTACAAACAATGGAAAAAAATACATGAATTTGAATTCATTATAGTTACATGCTTTGTACTTTAAATGGGGACAGGTATTTTTTGTACATATGGAAACCTTTCAAAATAAGAGGACTGATAGTTGTACACCATTTTGAATACACTAAATGCCACTAAATTATACTTTATTTATTCATTTATTGGTTTACCTATCTGAAGTACTGGGTATTTAAATCAGGGCTTTCACACTGAGCTACATCTCCACCACCACCCCCTTTTAAATATGATACAGGGTCTTGTTAAATTGCAGATTTGCCCAGCCTGGGCTTGAACTTGCCATCTTCCCATTTCAGTTTTCAAGAGTATTGAAATTACAGTTGTATGCTACCATGCCCTCTGTGTGGTATACTTTAAAATGGTTCATTGTATATTATGTTAAACTCACTAAATAATTTTTTTAAATAGAAAAAGGAGCCAAAGAGAACTTGAATGGAAAGATGTTCAGTTTTGCTGATAATTGTGACAATGCAAGTCACACCTATCTTTACACCTACGAGATAGGTGTAAAGAATGATGATTCTAACTGTTTACAAAGGTACAAAGGATAAGAAAACATATCCTATTGGGAGTAGAAATGTACACGCTCGCTTTTAAAGAGCTTGACATACTTCAGGTTAACATCAACATTCCTTATAAACATAACAATTCTACTCCTAGGAAAACAATGTACTCAAATGTTTATATCAGTACTTTCTATTAAAAGTGAAGACTAAAAATCCAATTTCTGCAAATCTATATGGATAAAATACCCTGTGATATAGCCATAATAGTAATGAAAAGCAAATAGCAGGGAAAAATCCAAAACATCTATTCATCAAAAGAATATTGAATGAAAGTCAATAAAAGAACATATACTTTATGAATATATAAAGTTCAAAGCAGGCAAAACTAAAATATTCTTTAGGGAGTCACACAATGTTGATGAAAAATTTATAATAGAAAAATGATTTTTATAAAAGCCTGTTTCATGGTTACATATTAGGGATAAGTGAAAGACATTAACTGGCTTGAACATGCAGAAGGCTTTGAGGTATTAGCAATATTGCATATTTTAAACTTTATGATGGCAGCAGCAACAGCACCTAGCAGCTTCTTCTGGCAGTTTTGTAGCAAATGCTTCTGATAAGATACTTTGATCTAACCTTGAAGGTAGATTGGTGAGAAATTCTAGAAGGCGTATTTCCAGCAAATTCCACTGGTACAGCAACACAACAGGAACGGGACATAGATGAAGCAAGTAAAGCAGACAGAGCTCAAAATTTAAGTAGGTGCTAACTTTCCAACGCCAGAACTGCACATAGGGCCCTGAGCAACAGTGTCTTGTTAAGAATGAAGAACCTAGGACATAAAATTTGAAGCATTTACTCTTAGAGTCATGGAGTATAAAGCTGACATCTGAGAGTATTTTACCTCGGGTGTCTGACTGCCTCACATTACTTCTAAACCTCCAGTACAGCATTACTCTGCTACTCAGTGAACCAGTTATGCCCTCTCCAAAAGTATCTGGATCTTAGTCCTAGGAGAGCCTTTTTCTTGCGTGCTATATCCCAGCCCTCATGAGCAGTGGGTGCTTCTAGGTCTGTTATTCCCATGGAATTTAGAGTTTTCATCATTTGTTGTAGCCAATCTACAATAGCTCTATACTTTCATGACTCAGAGTAAATGCTTCCAATTTTGTGTCCTAGGCTCTTCATTCTTAGCAAGACAGTCTTGCTCAGGACCCTAACTACTAAGGGCCCAGTCCTGGCATTGCAAAGTGAGCACCTACTTCAATTTTGAGTTCTAGCTGCTTCACTTGCCTCATCCGGGCCCTGCTCCTGTGGTGCTGCTGTACCAGTGGGATTTGCTACGGTTACTGTAGTCTATTACAGTTGAAAACTTTATGTTAAACTTTCTTAGTTTAAATTACTATGTTTTCTGTCTCTCAATTAACTATTGACTATAAAATAACTGGTACCTGCAGCAGTCCCAGGAAATATGCCTGTTAAAGTGGAATTTTAGGATGAGATTTGGATGTAACTCCTACATATCCCTTGAATCTTTGCTGCCCTGAGCTGTTCTATTCTTAATCCTTTGGGTTTTACATTGTGGAGTTACATCCACCTGGATTTAGGGTACTAAAAATTCATGATATGCAGTAAGACTGCGATGAATCCACCTGTGGTCGACTGTGATGGAGTGCCAACTAAACAAAGTACATGCCTTGCTGGGTGTGGTGGCACATTTCAGTAATCCTAGTACTCTGGGCAGCAGAAGCAAGACTGCAAGTCCAAGCCCAGCCTGGGAAACTTAGGGAGACTGACTCATAGAGGTCGGTATTAGGGAACAGAGCTCAGCGTGAAGACGCTGGTTTCAGTCCTCAGCACAGAGGGGGATAGGGACATGTAATCTGGCTGCCACATAGTTGCTGTACTTGACAGTTACAGGAATAATAATGACAATAACATGAGATGGATTCATGTTCAGAACAAGAAAAACTGACAGGCTCGGGTCTTTAAACTTGAGAATCAGGACATTTTAATGAAAATCCTAAAGGAAATTCTCAAGTCATGTAGTCACATGGTTGGTAAGGCTGAAAATCAAATGAAAAGTTAACATTGCTGAATTATGACAATAGTTGAATTCTCAAGTCTTGCTGTGTTTTTCATATGACAGGTGACTGATTGGTAAAGAATGAGATCCTGACATGTAGAATGAAGACATTTGGTTGCAATCTAGATGAAACTGACACTACCGAATCCCTAAGTCATCTTGGGCCTCTATTACCAGTGGACGTCAGTATCAGTATCTGATGTACTAGCTTTCCTCTGATTAAAAACCATATGATAACATTACCTAGAATAGTGCCTATGAAGAATACGCTCATTGTCTTCATATCCCACCAGAATCATTCTGTTGTCCCTAGACCAAGAACAATGGTCCAATCTAAGCATAATGTAGGGTGAGAGGGATATATTATTACCCAGAGAAAATAAGTTACTTACTGAATTACTTTGATATACTAGGGTTTTGATTTTTAAAATCCCAGAGACTGGGCAGTCTAAATAATGGAAATTTGTTTGCTCGCAGCAATGGAGGCTGGTCTAAGATCAAAGTGTCAAAAGGTTTGGTTTCTTCTGAGGCCTCCCACCTTGGCTTGTAGACAGACACTTCCTTGCCTTGTGCTCACATGGTCTTTCCTCCTTGTGGAAGCATCGCTGGTATATTTCTGTGTATCAGTCTGACTGAGTTAGGTTTTACCCCAGTGCTCCCATTTTAACTTACTCATTCACTTAAAGGCCTCATTTTCAAATGTAGTTACATTCTAAAGTAGTGGTGTTTAAGCATTCAAAATATGAAATCTGGGAACACAATTCATCCCATAATACTCACCAAAGCAAGAATTGTCACAGTAGAGTGATACTGCTCTAACTATACCTTTTGTATAAGTTTAACTTTGGGAAACATGTTAATGTTTCACATACTCATACCATCACTTCAATAATAGAGAAAAAAGTAAAATAGAACACAAATTTTAAAATTTTTACAAACAAATACAAAAAGGAGCAAAGGAACCTAAATGTAGTACAGATGACAAAATGACCCTAGAAAAAAACCAAATACAATTAAATGTGAACACAGTACTTTTACTATGTACCCTCACTCTAAAGATGTAGAGAACTATAAACACACAGTTAGCAATACTTAGCATGTTTGGCTTTAGTATAGTATGGCTTAGCTAAGGGGGTTTTGTTTGTCTTTGTTTTTGCAGTGGTGGGGAATGAACCAGGGCCTTCACACTAAGCCAGTTCTTTTTTCTGAAACAGGGTCTCCCTAAATTGCCCAAGTTGGACTCAAACTTGTGATCCTCCTGTCTCATTTTATAATATGATGTCTTTGTATATTTTAGAATTAAACACACTGATAATGTGAATGAAGCATATTTTTCAATGGGGAAAGGAGATATAATGTGAAGTAGTTTTAGACTGAAATGAATGTTTAGATCTATGACCTAGATCTTGGTTTCTGAATATTCTTTATTGCGTGGAAACAGAGATCTTTAGAGAAATAGCTCATCCTAGGTTGGTGCTAAAACAGCAGTATTTAGAAATAGGCTTGAAACATGCAATCATGCTAGAAAGTAAGAAAATGATCAAGGAATCATAGAAACAAGTGAAAGAACACATGATCCTTAGTTGGCTATCAGGGACCAAATTTGGGATAATTTGAGTATCAAAATAAAAAGTACCAGAATATAAACCATTGAGTAAAAATGCATGAATTTATGTTGACATAAAGAAATGAGTAAGTAGGAAAGAAGGTTCTTCTTTATCTTATAAAGTCAAATTATTCATACATTCCAAAATAAAAGATTTAACAAAATCCTTTCCTTTTTTTTTTTTTTTCCATTGGTCTTTTTGAGACAGGGTCTTACTATGCAGTTCAGGCTGGCCTTGAGCTCACTTTGTACCTGAGGCTGGTCTTGAACTCATAACAATCCTCCTGCCTCAGCCTCCCGAGTGCTGGGATTACAGGCATGTGCCACCATGCCCAGCTAAAATCCCTTCCATTTTGAAAACATCATAGCAACAATAGATCTAGACAACAGGGAGGGAGGGAGGGAGGGAGGGAGGGAGGGAGGGAAGGAAGGAAGAAAGGAAGGAAGGAAGGAAGGAAGGAAGGAAGGAAGGAAGGAAGGAAGGAAGGAAAAAAGGAAGGACACACCACTGGAGCCCTGCCAGCCCAGGGACAGTGGACAGAGGAGACCACAGACCCTCCCATGGATGCTTTGCACACTGTCATGAACTGTCCCAAACACCAATGGCACCCCAGGCCCAACTCCCCTCCCAGGCCCTCTAGCCTCTGACAGGTGCAGGTTGATTCACAGTAAATTATTTGATGGGTCCTGAAAATAAATACGTAAGTATACCTGTATTTAAATCTATAATTCTCATGTCTTCCATTTTTAAAAATGTATATGAGAAGGCGAAGGATATAAGAAAATTTAAAAATCATTCATAAAGAACTGAAGAAAATAAGGGTGGAAGGATACTATGTTGAATGAATCATTCATCCAGTTTTATCTTTTCAGAGTTACTGTAATCAGTAAGCAGTTAGGTCAAAAGTCCAACACTTTGGAACATAAAGATAATGAGGGAAATTAAACCATGTTTCTGCTCAAACCCAGGCTTAAGTTAGTGCTTTGGGGACACAATCTGAAGCATGTAGATGGAATTCATGTTGTGGTGGACCCACACAGGGGAATTGTGCAGTGTTTTCTCTTACAACCTAGTTGTTCAGGAGAGTATACAACCATTCCAGTATAATATGGCTGATTTTAATGTAGGAGAAGAATAGGGTAGAAGAGAAAAACTCACCATAATACTTAATATAAAAAACCCAGGGTATAATTTTTACTGTGATTGGTTATTATCTAAAGTGCTTGGATTCCTGACTGTCAGTAAAAAAAAAGATACGCTGTAGAATAGATTCTATCATTCCTAGCTGTCTAGAACTATTTATAGAAAATAAGCACTACCTTGTGGAGAAACATTAAGAAGATCTCTATCAATTTAGAAGTTCATAGTACTAGAAGAGTCCCCAAATTTCTACCCAAATATGTGGTCAAAATCCCAGGAAACATTTGGGTGGAATCAAGCTAATTCAAAAAATTATATGGAAATGCAAAGGAATATAACTACCCAAGACATTCTTTGGGAACAAGAAGGTGAAAAGGCTTGTTGCAAGTACTGTATAAAGTTACAGTGAAAAACAGAATATGATATTACTGCAAGGCGAGAGAAACAGACCAATGGAACAGAATATAGAATTGAAAAATATGCATGTTGCTGGGGATTTAGCTCAGTGGCACAGCACCTGCCTGGCAAGTGTGAGGTCGTGAGTTTAATTTCTATACCCCCCCAAAATGCATGTTATAGTATGATGTTTTTTCAACAGATAGTGTCACCCTCATATGGGGGACCCTGGACAATGTCATGAATCACAGGAAACCCACTACACCGCCAGCTATTAGAGAAGAAATTGAAAATGTACGTACAGCAATCTCAATGACCATGGTTACTCAAGCAGCAGTTGGCTGTACTAATAAATATCTGGAAGCTAGTGGTCACTTTGAGCATTGCTTGTAATTGTAGAGGCCAAAAGTAATGTGTATGAATCTCATGATGTCTCAGTAAATTTAGTATTAAAATATTTATACAAGTTTTTCTTTCCCTGGCATGTGTACAAATTTTTTGCAAACTCTGTATATATATAAAATCACCTGGATTTTAATTAAAGTAGCATTGCATATCAGTGCAGAAAAAAATCTAATTTTTAATAAATGATACTATGACAAGTGGGTACAGACAATGAAAAAAATGGAATAGAATTTCACCCTACAGAAACCAACTTCAGATGGTATCAAGACCTAAATGTTTAAAAACAAAAACTAGAAAGCTTTTAGAAGCAAACACAAAAGAAAGTCCTCATTATCTCAAGGTAGAGGAAAATTTCTTAAGTGCTAATCAGAGGAAAATATTTTATTACATTAAAATGCAGAACTTCAACAAAAAATAGTGAAAATTTGACCCAGAGAAGGCAAAAGTATTTGGCACACATGTAACTGAAAAACACTAATATACAAAACATGTATGCATACATATACATGTATCCACATAAATATTTATGTGTATATATAAACTGCTGTAAGTCAGGAAAAGTAATCCAAATAAAAATTGGAAAAATATCTGAAGAAAAAGGAGGATATTCTAATGTGCAAGAACTGGTACTCAACTTCACTAATAGAAGAAATACAAATTAAACATAATAATTTTAGATACACACCAAATTGGCAAAAATTAAAATATCATAATGCCAAGGGTATATTTCTTGATCTGGTTACTCTTTCCTTTGATCTTTATAATTATTTGTTAAACTACACAAATGGATGTTTTATGCCATTTCTGTATTTAATTTGGAAGAAAATAAACACTCAAATATTTTGCATCTCTAAAAATAAACTGTGGAAAAATAAATATAATTCTATGAAAAAATGTAGGATATGTTGCATGGAAAATTCTATACAAATTCAATTTTTAAAACAATATATTTTATATGAACCTATAATATACAAAAAAGGAAATATTAAAAAGTTAGCATTAATTGTAATGGAAGGGCTGGGGATATGGCTCAGTGGAGTAAGCGCCTGCCTAGCAAGCGCAGGGTCCTGAGTTCAATCCCCAGTACCGCCAAAAAAAAAAAAAAAAGAATTGTAATGGAAAATTTGTTTTCTGTTTTAGGGATGTACTATGTTTCCCCTGGCACTAGGGACTGATTGCTTCACATATGCTAGGGAAGTGCTCTACCACTGAGCTACATCCCCTGCCTAGGAGGGCTGTACTCTTGAAATTATTTTAAATGATCATGTTTCACTTTTATAATCAGAAAAATTGTATTTTTTAAAAGGACAGGATAAAAAATAATAAAATCACCTGACAACAAGAGCCACTCAAGTGGGGGAGGGGTAGGGAGTGGGAGTTTCAAGCTTCTACAGTTCCTGAAAAAGGAAGCTACAAACATCAGGGCAAAAATCTTCAAGAAAAGGAAAGCAAGTCATGTCCTGACAAAGATAAAGGGGATGAAAGGAAATGACCAGCTACCTTGGAGATGCTTTATGGAGGATGTTCAATTCAACAGCCATTCTTTACTCCTTTCTGGAGGTCTCCGTCCAAGCACGGCAGAGCTGAGGAAGGAGGAAGGAATCAGGAAACACCAGACTCTTCTGGGACCCCTTTCGATCCTTTCAGAGGTCACTCTGGCTAGGCCTCTGGGGGCCACTTACACAGAGGGAGGTCAGAGAAGTCTGCAGCATCGCACTCAATCGCTGCATCCGACCAAAACTAGGAGAGCTGCACTTACGGACAGACTATGACCCTGAACTGAAAGATGTCGTCTGTGGCTCCAGTCACAAAGGGACAAAGATGCTCCACACCGAAGTGGCTACATGTACACCTAGCCACTCAAACCAAGAGGACATAAAAGCCACAAGCATCCCAAAACTAAACCAAAAATGGCCGCAGAAACACACAAGTACACAAAACACATACCATACAGTCAAATAACCACCGTCTCATACTTGCATGCCATACACCTTGCAACACAGTGAAAGCAGCAAATCCACAGGCAACCTACACCAACAATATTACACCCACGGGGAAATAGCCACAAATCTCAGTTAAAGCTTCTTACACATCCCCCCCACACACACACACAGTTCGGAACGCTCATAACACACAGGAGGAGGACACTCAAGAAACGCAAACATAATCACACACCTCAGGCATACAAACTCCATTCACACACCCGGGATCATAGCCACAAATGAAGCCCTCCTTCCCGCTTTAACGGTTCTGTATACGGACACTCACACACCCCCGACAGACACACAGTAACAGTCATACATACTATCCTCACAATCTCCCCACGTCTTCCTGACTCGCCGTCTGCTCCCCCAACTTGCACTGTGGAGTTTCCAGACTACAGGCTCGGAATCGCCTCACCTACGCCTCCTATGGTCGAGCCGCCCCCCGCCCTCTACTGCGTACTGGTCGAACCTAGCCCTCACTCACAAAGCGCTCAGACCGACTGCCCAACCCTGCTGGTTCTTGCCCACAGGGTCGTTCTCAGAGAGCGCCGAACCTAGAGGCCTCTGGGAAATGTAGTTCAGGAAGGTACCGACGCCTATCGTTAAGTATGAGTTGGATTCCCACGGTACGGACTCCCAAAGAGGCCAAACTTACTTCCCGAGGAGCATCAGAACCTTCTGAAAGTCTCAGGAGACAAGGTTCCCAAAGGGCAAACAGATTAGGTTATGAATCTTCTCTTTTGGCTAGGTGTCCTCCTAAAACTTACTTCAGACACACTCCCTTTCAGACACACTCACAACCTTCTACGGCTTTACCATCCGCTGACTCTGTACCTTACCCATGGGCTATAAATCCCCAGCAACTATTGTATTCAAAGGTAACTGTTACACTGCTTAGCTGAGATGGCCTCTCGCTCAGTAGCTCAAGCCGCCTTCCACTCGCTGGCAAGGTTGCCGCGAAGGCAGTCACGATCCTCCACTTCAGTCTCTCGCGTGTTTGGATTACCGGCTTCCACCACGACGTCCAAGTCTGCATTACCTGGCAACCAAGTCTCCCTCACCTGCGCCTGCTTAATTTGTGCTGTGTGACCTATCTTAGGTACAAGCTAAATTTAGAGCCGTTGCGGATCTCCCAGTTTGGCTGCTAACGCCTCGAGGTAGGCAGCTGGCCGCAGGGGCTTCCTGGGAAATGTAGTCCAAAATCTCATAGGCGATCTGATAGGCGTGGCCAAGGTGCACCCGGAGTGCTGTGGCCAGGATTGGCCGACGTGACTATACTGACTGAACCCAAAAAGCTGCTTGGAATTCCCAGACTCTCAAGGTGCGGCCCCCGTCGTGATGCTGGCAGCCACAGAGCGTGTTGGAGAGCTGGAAGAGCGATCGAAACTGTGGGACCTGAGCGTGTGAGACACATCAAACCAGCCAGGGGAATCAAGGAGTCTGCCGCGAGCCCGGTCCTACGACTGAGTAGTGGGCAGAGGAAGTGTCGAGTGTGTGAGGGAGACCGTGCGGGAGTTAGGATGACAGGGAAACTGTGTGCGGTAAGAGTGGTGTGGATGAGTGAGCGGTAAGATCAACATTATGTGCAGCTTTCTGGAGTGGAGACAGTAACATTGTACTGTGTATACGCGGAGCGATTGTGTGGGGCGAGACTGTGTATGAGAGTGTGCTGCTGCCTGAATGTGTAGCACTGCATGGATGGTTGAAATTGTAACTAGAAAAATCTGAACCCTTTTACATTTCATTTTCTCTTCAAATTAAAATTAATAAAAGTATGTCTTCATAAAGGATCTACTTTGGGGTGAGCTAAATAATTGATAATAAATCTGTAGTATTTTATTTAAAGTTTAATATTCAGACATTTGTGGAGTAGTAATCAAAATCAGTATTCCTCTTACATAAGATGTATTTAGTTAAGGGGTGCATGCTATGGGTTGTGTCCAGAAACCTCCCTACAAGCATTTTTCCTTCTCTGTTCTTTAGCAGACACTGGTTCAGTAAACAGTCAGACATGAGATTGTTTCATAAGAACAGTAGATTAGCGGCATAAGCGCCTGCCTGGGAAGCGAGAGGTGTTAGTTCCATTCCTGGTATCAAAAAAAAAAAAAAAGTTCAGAGGAACGTGTATAGGAATGTGAGGCTGAAGATCTAGAGCAACATTTAGCTGCATAAAATGTCTGTGTAATTAACATTTTGAAAGTACTGTTTCTTTTCCCTTTTTGAAATATCTAGAAACTATGCATGGTATAATAGACTCAGTTTTGAGATGCAGACTTCAAATAGTCTCAGGCCCTTTGCTATGTGATTGTATATGAAAGGTTATTTACTTTGTTCATTGTGTATGGTAACACCCTTCAAGAGCCACTCTGCTGTTGGGAGCAGATGAAGCTGGAAATTGGTCTTATGTGTGTGAGGGTAAGACAGAGCCAGAGTGCCTCAATAGTCAAGCTACCTCTGTCTCGAAAAACGGCATCCTGCCGGGACAGTATAGTCATTAGTCACTAGGCAACACTGCCTCTCCTGATACAAACTTTGCAAGAGTATAAACACCCCTGCTGTTGTTGTGCAGGTCCTCTTACCTATCAGGCAAGAGGTCACCTCCACCTGACCCAGCTCTCGTTTCTTGTCTTTATTTTCCCCATACCCACCGCTGTTCCCCCCCAGGGTACACTGAGAGACCAACGAGTTCCGTACACTCTGCCTCTGGTTAGAGATAGTGCTTGAAAATCTTGCATCACTTTCACACAGACGTTCCCATCTCCGGACTGGATGAAGTTGTTTCCCTAGAGCACTGGCATGTGAGACAGGAAACTAAGGGCTGTCCTCCCTCAGCGTGGCACTGTCCAGAGATCCCAGATGGGACAGAGGCGTAAGGAGAAACTCAGCTAGCCTGGGGTTTCTTTCAGCTTCCAGTCTGCCATGAGGGGGCAGCTTTCCTCCACATCTCCTGTCATAATATTCAGCCTCACCACAGGACCAAAAAACCAACAGACCATGGACTGAAACCTTGAGCCTAAATATAGTTGATTCTGAGGTATATTGTCACATCGATGGAAATCTAAGACAGGCTCCAAAATGAGAGTCTTTGGTTCGGGTCCGTGAAAGGATCTTCAGGCCCTGGACTATATTTTCATGAGACCATATACCCTGAGCAACTTCCTGTCAGTGTCCTGGCCATTTGAGACCAATGAGGGATGACTGCAAATCCCTGTGGAAAGTTCCTCTCTTTGAGGGCACCTCAGTATCGTGACAGCAGGTCTAAGACCTAGAAGAAGATTCACCCTCTTGGCCAAGTCCAGGTGTGAGTGGACTGAGGCATTGGGAGGTGGGTGCTGATTGGGTCTGTGCACATGGAGATCACTACAGGAGATGGGTGTGTATTAAATTGTCTTTATTTGTTGCAGTGCTATGAATGAATAGCTTCTAGCATGGTAGCTCTTCTCCTTCACTGCCTCTTTCCTGACATCTGGTGTCTGTCTATGTGGTCTTGCTTTAGTCCTGTAATTGAATCATAAATTATTTTTTATTCATGTTGGAATGTTGGGTGAGAATTTTCATCTTCTCTGATATCTTCTGGTGAGTTTTTTGGTACATAGGTGAATTTTGGCACAGTGTTCAAAATGTTATATATATTTAGTCATAGTGTTTCTAATTTTCATGGCATGAAATAAATTTTCCTGAAATAATTCTCACTGGTAGTTTCTTATGAAAAAGGAAAGTGAGCAAGGGTAGTTTTTTGTTTTTATGCTCAAATTTAGAAGAACATTTCTCCATAATTTGACCCCCTGTAATAGGTCTGCTTTGTCTTTCAGAACCTAAATTGGTTCAGAAAGACTCAAACTATTAGCTCTCAATTCATCTAGTTTCTACTCTGCAGTTAAAGAATACAGTCAGGCTTCTTGCTCATTTTATGAGGCAGTACTACCTAGATACTGAAAAAAGTATACCTGTATATGTTATTTGTATTAGTCAGCTTTCTTGTTGCTCACAGTTTCAGGGATTTCAGTCTATGGTTTACTGACTCCAAGGCAGGAATATCATAGTGGAAGGAAATGGTGGAACAAAGATATTTACTTTATGGCAGCCAGGAATCAGAGCAAGGAAAGCACCAGGGAGAGATATAATCTGCAAAGGCTTCCCCCAGTGACTTAAATTCTAAGAGTGCTTCACCTATGAACATCAGTGGGTTAGTCCACAGATGAGTACAGGACCCCCATGAGGGAGACACCTCTCCAGGAACTTTAGTCCATTCAAGTGGGCAGCTGAGATTAACCAGCACAACATCTCATAAGAGTATGTGTGCAGAAATCCTCAACAAAGTACTGGCACCAAATCTAGTGACAAAGGCAAAACATTGGACTATATAACATGGCTGAGAAGAATTTATCCCAGGAGTGCAAAGATGATAATTCAGCATCCAAAAATCAGCTGAGGTAATGCATCATACCGTTAGAAAGCACACAGTCATCTCAAGGGACGGGAAAAAGAGCCAGTAGTCTTTCGTGATGAAATAAACAAATCCACAGTCTAAGAGCTAGGAATAAAAGAATTTCTACAATCTGATACAAGGCATAGGAGAAAAAAACACAACTAACATTATAGTTAATGGAGGAAGACTATTTTTCCCTCTCTCAAAAATAAGACAAAGGTGTCTATTTTTGTAACTTCTGCTCAGTACTATAATGGAGATTTATAAGAAGGGCATTCTTGAAAGAATATATACATGTATGTATTTTTTAAATGATACTGCAGATTAAACTCATTATCTTCATCCTGTGCTACATCCCTAGATCATTTTTATATTTTTTTAAATTTTGAGACAGGATCTCACTAAATTGCCGAGGCTCGACTTATACATCTGATTCTTCTGCCTCAGCCTCCTGAGTGCTACACGCAGAGCGATACAGATATATGCCAACATGCCCAGCTCAATGAAATACTTTCACATACTTTTAAATGAAAGTTGTTGCATAGCCAAACTGACTACTCACTGAAACCCAGCCTCACTTCAGTCTTAGAATTCAATTCATCAAAAGATACCCTGATACCTAGTGTTAGTAAAACAGGGGGTGGAGAGCATGCTATGTTCCATACGGCAGTGCCCAAATAATTCATTCAACAAAATGAGAAACCCTGAAATCCAAAGGGTGATGAGAAACAATATGCAAAGTGAATAAGCTTTGGGTTCAAAAAATACATGCTATTTTGTAATAATGAATTTGAGAAAGTGACCAATTATCTTGTGTTTTAAATTAGGATAACTGGTTCTAACAGGTGGCTTGAGCATAAGGGTCTCAGGCTGGCCTTGAGCTCACTTTGTGGCCCAGGCTGGTCTCGAACTTGCAATAATCCTCCTACCTCAGCCTCCCGAGTGCTGGGATTACAGGCATGTAGCATCATGCCTGGCTGGCTTGAGCATAAAGCTTAGTGTACATATGCACTGACCACTGATATATCTGGACATTTATAATGCTATTTTATATACTTTTATTATGCTTAACTTTTCCATATTTCTCAGTAAAATAAAGATACACAAAATACACATACATAATATTGCTCAGTCAGTATTTTTTGTCATCCAGAGTGGGAAGGAATTATCAGAGCCATATTCTCATTTTCTTCAAGATTACACTGAATGAAGAGGCAGCAAGGATAATGCAACAATGTAGAAAGAAAGAAGAGAGTGCTGGGGCCTTGAGGTTAATAGGAATTGATAGTGCAGCTTGGCTAAATACTCCATGTGCACAGGTCTGTATATGCCCCAATAAACACTGGTAAGTACAGTAGAGGAAAGCCTTAGGCACATATAGTGGGTTCCCAGGTTGGAGGGATCCATTACCCTTGAAATGACCCTGGGGATATATAACTCCTGGATTATACAGGTATAGGAGACATTTACGGGATTCACAATGGCTTTATCTCATATTCGGGTCCAGGTCATAATTTTCACACAACCATTTGGATTGAAACCTCACCCTACTTTAAATGAGTCTGTCTTATTTGGGATAAGGCCAGGATTTTCTCAGACTCCCTCTGACCTTCCTACAAAGAAGAAAATGTTCTTCTCCTTCATGCTTTTGAAATGTATAAGGAAAGCCTGTCATGAATCTTTCACCCTATCATATTTTCTCAGGTCTCTGCTTTGCCAAGAGCGAAAGCCAAAAAGGAAAAGAAAAAAACACCTAGTCAATTATTAGAATTCAAAATAATGGCCCATGTGAGTTGGAATCACATGCAAAACTACTGTATTTGTGTGGAGAAGGCTGTTCTTTAGTTAATCTTTCAATGCATTACCTCAGGCATAACCTAGCCTTGATTGTTGGGTTCTGGAGGAAGTCTAGCAGAAGCCTTGTAAGCTAAATGCTTTGCTGTGATATGCAGAAAGGAATGGTGACCTGATGGCTGTCTAGTAGTCTCATGCCTATGGTAATTGAGTTGTATTGCTCTTTCTAAAACGGTTGATATCCACTCATTAGCCCAGTTGCCTCTTTTGTTTTTTCTCAATAAAAACAAATGCTATTCGAGGCTGTAATAGCTAAATGCTATTCGAGGCTGCTTTCTAAGAGGCTGTAAGGCCCCTGATCACAGATTTTGTCTCTCTTGTATTTCTTTTTCTTCTTACTTTTTTATTGACCCGCGGGTACTTCATTCTCGGGACCTGTTCACCCGGGACAGAAATGGATAATAGACCAAAATATTTGTATCACATAATATGAATATTTTAATGGTTATCTTTAAACTACTTATATGAGTCACTTCAAAGTAGTAAATTATGGATGCCCTAATTTCTGTGAGGGCATTCAGTGTCTCCTGTGTCTAATTGTTCTGACAGAACACTGAAGAAAGACAACTCTATTTCCATACTGGGAATATTATAGAGTTTTTCTTCAAAAATTGTAAGTTAACAAGATGAAACTGTGAATTCTGGGCAGATGAGGCGTGAGTGAGCACTCCACCCTGGTACTCTGGGACTATACGTGCCTAAGGCTTTCCTTTACTGTACTTCAATGGCAGTGTCTTATTCTCCACCCCATGCCCAAGTGTTTCTAACACCTACTGACTCATACTTACCCAAAGCATCCAAGGAGGGCCACACCACAAAAATAAAGGTAATTTTGAGGTTAAATAATCCTGACTAGATTCACCGTACATTCAATGATACGATTGATATACACAGACTTACCAATTTTTATTGGGGCATATACAGACCTGTACACAAAGCAGCATCTGAGTGGCCCACCTGCGTGGAACTCTGGGCAGGTGAGGCATGAGCGAGCAGTCTGCCCTGGTACTTTGGGACAGGGAGGAGCTCGGTACACAAAGCAGCATCTGAGTGGCCCCTGATACTTTGGGACAGGGAGGAGCTCAGTCTGTGAAGCAGCAGCTGAGTGGTCTTCTGAGTGGAACTCTTGGCAGAAAGCTTAAAGGGCATTTTCCCACAGAGAGGGCGCCATTGAAGCAGCCTTTGCAGCAGACCTTTGCCAGGTGCTGCCTGGGTAATTTGTAGCTCAACACTTTTCATCTGACATCCAAAATGATAAAACAGGAGCAAAACGCAGTCTCAGAACTCAACCCCACCCAGAACAAGTCCTGGAAACAATGATATAGGAGAACTAGGAAGCCATATACCTGCAATTTCTGAAATGATTCCATCTGAAGTAAAGAAACAACTCCATCAGGCCATAGAAGACATTAAAGCAGAAATAATCTCTTAGGCAAAAAATGAAGTGAAAATAATAATGGAAGAAATGCTCTGCACATATATAGAAGAAACAGATAAAAGAATAGAAGAACACATAAAACAAATGGAAACGTTACATGAGCAATTTAGGAATGAATTAGAATGAATGAAACAGACTCAAAGAGATTGCCAGGAAATGAAAACTTCCATTGAAAGCTTGCAAAACTGCTTCAGTGAAGCCAAAGATAGAATTTCAGATCTTGAAGACAGCATGGCAGCTAGCAACCATGAAAGGAAGGATCACATAAAGACATCAAGGATCCAGGAAAAATCAATCCAACAGCTGAGGCAAAAAGAAATAATATCCAAGTAATAGGAGTCACTGAAACAGCAGGAGGCAGCACATGATGCCTTCTGCATGATGATTTTAAAAGAATATTTGCAGAAATAATAGCAGAAAATTTCCCAAACATGGTAAAAGACACTGAAGTGCAGTTAATTGAGGCATATAGAACCCCAATGAGCCATAACCCAAAGAAAACCACACCCAGACATATAATAGTCAAGATCCCAAACATTCAGCAAAAGAACACAATATTAAAAGCAGCTAGAGAAAAGACACAGATCACCTATAAAGGAAAGCCCATCCAAATCACAGCAGACTTCTCAACAGAAACCATGAAATCAAGAAGAGCTTGGAGCAAGGTATTACAGAGTCTGAGACAAAACAGTTTCCAACCCAGACTGATGTATCCTGCAAAACTATCCTTCAAATTCAATGCAGAAATAAAATATTTCCATGACAAAGAACAACTAAAGAGCTTCATGAGTGTCAAACCAACATTACAAAAAGTACTAAAAGATATTCTAGACAGAGAAAAAAGAGACCACAATCTCAAGAACAACAATAGAAAGGAACCCTCAAACAGAACAAGCAAGTAAACAGCAAAAGTAGGAAAGCAACAAGTAAATAGCATGAGAAGAACACAAACATATAACAGTTATAACCATTAATGTAAATGGCTTCAATTCACCAGTCAAACAGATTGGCAGAGTGGATTAAGAAACAAAATCCAACCATCTGCTGTACACAGGAAAAACATTTCACTCAAAAGGAAACCCACAGACTGAAAGTTAAAGGTTGGAAAACAATTCTCCATGCCACAGGTTACCAGAAAAAAGCAGGGGTAGCTATTATGTTTGCAGACAATATAAACTTCAATCCGAAAACCATCAAAAGATATAAAGAAGGCCACTACATACTAGCTAGGGGAAAGGTGCAAGAGGAAGAGATAACAATCCTAAACATTTGTGTACCAAATACTGGACCACCAAACTTTATAATTCAAATCTTAACAGACATGAAGAACCAAATAATTAATAACACTACTGTAATAGGGGGCCTAAGCACTCCTTTGATGCAAAGAGACAGGTCAACTGGACAAAAACTCTGCAAAGAAATAACAGACCTGAACCAAAAGTGCAAACAAATGGACTTAGTAGATGTATGCAGAGTGTTCCACCCGACAACATCATAATACACATTTTTCTCAGCTGCACATGGGTCTTTCTCTAAAATAGACCCCATTCTAGCCCATAGAGCGTACTTACCTAAATGCAAAGGAATTGAAATTATCCCATGCATGATATCTGACCACAGTGCAATGAGATTGGAAATTAATGACAAAGGGAACTCCAAAAACCTCATAAACACTTGGAAATTAGACAACAACCTCCTGAATAACCAATGGGTCACACAAGAAATTAAAGAAGAAATTAAAAAATACCTACAAACAAACAAAAATGCAAATATAATCTACCAGAATATGTGGGATGCAATGAAAGCAGTCCTCAGAGGGAAATTTATAGTGGTGAACTCACACATAAGGAAATCAGAAAAAGAATGAATAAATAGCCTAATGCTACATCTCAAACTTCTAGAAAAAGAAGAATAAGCCAAACCAAAAGCACAAAGAAGGGAGGAGATTATAAAACTCAGGGCAGAAATTAATGCAATTGAGATGAAGAAAACACTACAAAAAATAAATGAATCAAAGAGTTGGTTCTTCGAACGAATAAATAAAATTGATAAACCCCTAGCCAACCTTATCAAAAAAAGAAAGAGTTCAAATCCATGCAATAAGGAATGAAAAGGATGAAATCACTACAGATCCCACAGAAATTCAAAAGATCATGAATACCTACTTTGAAAATCTTTACTCCTATAGGATAGAAAACTTGGAAGAAATGGACAGATTCCTAGAAATGTACGAACTACCAAAATTGAATCAGGAAGATACAAAACTCCTGAAAAACCCAGTATCAATTAATGAGATTGAAAATGTCATTAAAAACTTACCAGCAAAGAAAAGCCCAGGCCCTGATGGATTCACAGCAGAATTCTGTAAAACATTCATCAAAGATTTAATGCTAAAACTCCTCAAACTCTTCAATGAAATTGAAAAGAAAGCAATTCCCCCTAACACATTTCTGGAGGCAAGTATTATACTGATACCAAAACCAGAGAAGGACCCAACCAAGAAAGAGAACTATAGGCCAATCTCCCTAATGAACATAGATGCAAAGATACTCAATAAAATACTAGCAAATAGAATACAGCAAATCATAAGGAAAATTATACACCATGACCAGGTTGGATTTATTGCAGGAATGCAGGGATGGTTCAACATTCACAAATCAATTAATGTAATACATCATATCAATAGAGTCAAAGACAAAAACCACATGATCATCTCAATAGATGCAGAAAAAGCTTTCAATAAAGTCCAACATGCATTCATGTTAAAAACCCTAGAAAAAATAGGAATACATGGCCTTTACCTCAATCTGATCAAAGCCATCTATGACAAACCAATATCCAACATCATACTAAATGGGCAAAAACTGAAAGCTTCCACTTTAACCTCAGGAACAAGACAAGGATGTCCACTGTCACCACTCCTATTCAACATACTTCTGGAGGGTCTGGGGATATACCTCAGTGGAATAAGTGCTTGCCTGGCAAGCACAAGGTCCTGAGTTCAATCCCTGGTTCCACCAAAAAAAAAAAATTAACATAGTTCTGGAAGCATTAGCCAGAGCAATTAGACAAGAGAGAGAAATAAAAGGTATAGGGATAGGAAAGGAAGAAGTAAAACTATCACTATTTGCAGATGACATGATACTTTACATGGAAGACCCCAAAAACTCCACAAGAAGACTCCTTCAATTAATAGACAAATTCAGGAGAGTAGCTGGATACAAAGTCAACACCCAAAAATCAATAGCATTCCTATACACAAACAACAAAAAGAGTGAGAGAGAAATTAAGGAAATCATACCTTTTACAGTAGCATCCAAGAAACTGAAATATTTAGGGATCAATCTAACAAAGGATGTAAAAGATTTATTCAATGAAAACTACAGTACTCTGAAAAAAGAGATTGATGAGTATTTCAATAAATGGAAAAACATTCCCTGCTCATCGTTAGGAAGAACCAACATTGTGAAAATGGCCATACTACCAAAATTGTTATACATATTTAATGCAATTCCCATTAAACTACCATTAGCATACATCACAGATCTAGAGAAAACATGCCTTAAATTCATCTGGAACCAGAAGAGACCCAAATAGCAAAAGCAATCCTGGGCAACAAGGACAAGACAGGTGGAATCACAATCCCTGACATGAAAGTATACTACAAAGCTACTGTAATAAAATCAACCTGGAACTGGCTAAAAAACAGACCTAAGGATCAATGGAACAGACTGGAAGATGCAGCCATAACCACAAACACACACAGCCACCTAATATTTGACAAAGGGGCCAAACAAACTCACTGGAAAAAAGATAGCCTCTTTAATAAATAGTGTTGGAAAAATTGGCTTGCCTCTTGGCGAAGACTGAAAATAGACCCAAGTGTATCACCATGCACCAAACTAAAGCCAGAATGGATCACAGATCTCAATATTAAAACAGAAACTCTAAATCTATTGGAAAAGAAAGTAAGTAAAAATCTTGAAGACATAGGAGCAGGCAGAGAGTTCATGAACAAAAATCAAACTGCAAGGGAAACACTTCAAAGAATCAATAACTGGGACCTCATCTCACTGAAAAGTTTTTGAACATCTAAAGAAATCACCAGCAAAGTGAAAAGAAAACCCACAAATTGGGAAAAAATCCTAGCTGGTTGTCCCTTGGACAAAGGTCTTCTATCTAGAACATACAAAGAATTGAAAAACATGAACCTGTCCAAATTCAAAGACCCAATCCAGAAATGGGCATCTGAAATGAATACACACTTCTCAGATAAAGAAATACAAATGGCAAATAAACATATGAGAAAATGTTCTACATCTTTAGTCATTCGAGAAATGCAAATAAAAACAACATTAAGATTTCATCTCACCACAGTAGGACTGGCCAGCATTAAGAAATCATCCAATAACAAATACTGGCAAAGCTGTGGAGAAATAGGAACTCTTCTGCACTGTTGGTGGGAATGCAGACTGGTGAAACCACTGTGGAGATCAGTTTGGAGATTCCTTAGCAAACTTGGTCTAGAGGTCCCATTCAACCTAGCTATTCCCCTTCTGGGTATTTTCCCAGAAGATCTGAAAGCATCATATCACCGCAATATATGTGCACCCACGTGTATAGCAGTGCAATTGTAATAGCTAAATTGTGGAAGCAACTCAAACATCCATCCACAGAGGACTGGCTAAAAGAAAAGTGGCATTTTTATATAATGGAATATTACTTAGCTATGAAAAAACAAATTTGAGGCTTTTATAGGCAAATGGTCACAATTAGACACCGTACTCATAAGTGAAATAAATCAGAGGTACAAGTGCAAGCAACATATTGTATCACTGCTGTAAGAATCTGAAAGTGGGAATATAGGGGGTATGAAGGGAATCTGCTCAAAAGTGAGGAGCAAATGGGATGAGGGGAAGAAGAAAAGGAAGAAAGGGACAAATATGTATCTATGTATGTATGTGCAGGATGGCTAACATGGTGCCACTGCCGACCTATGTCGCTTTACGGTAAGGAACAGTTAGTTCATGACTGATTGTTTGATTAAGATTGTATGTCTATATGTGATTTCAGGAGCATGCACTTTGAAGTTATCAATATGTAATACAACAACCATTAGTAATTCCCTGTCACTTTGTCTATAATTCAATTTTTTTTTTTTTCCGGGACCGGGGATCGAACTCAGGGCCCTAGTGCTTAGCGGCAATATAATTCAATTTTGATTGTACTGCTCTTGTGCTACTTCGTGTCTTTTTGTTAATGTTTTCTTTTTTTTGTCTGGTTTGTTTTTTTGTTTTTTTGTTTGTTTTGCTCTTATATTTTAAAAAATAAAAAAAGATAAATCATGGGTATGTAGTGTTTATTCACTATTCTACTCTTGTATGAAAATTTCTACCATAAAAAGTTAAAGCAAGCTACAGGTAAATGTATAGTCACCCTATTAAGGTATACCGCCACTAAGCTGAAATACAGACCAGGCTTAAGCACAGGGAACATTCAGCTATAGCCCAGTCTTTTTTTCTTTTAGCACTGGGGATTAAACCCTGGGCCTCCCCACGGAACTGTATCCCCAGTCCTTTTTAAGGTTTTGGTTTAGAGACAGGGTCTTGCTAAGTCGCTCATTTGTCTGGGCTGAGGTCAGCCTTGTCCTCCTTCCGCCTTGGCCCCCCAGAGTGCTGGGATTACAGGTCTGTTTCTATAACCAGCCCCCATGTAAAATTTTAAATCAAGGTCTTGCAAAGTTGGCCAGACTGGCCTCAGGTTGCACTCCTGCTTCATCCTCCTGAGTAGCAGGGATTAACGGCATCTGCCAACACATAAAATTAATGATTTATTCTTTAAAAGAAGTACACAAAATAATGGACCTCAGGAAGAAATCCAACCTTTTTGATTGTCAGAATTGAAATATCGAGCACCCAGATGGTATCCAGAGAATCAGAGTTTGTTGTTGGCGTGAGGAAGATTTCTACATATTTGGTGTCAAAAGTATTCTATCGGTAGAAATATATCACAAGAGTATTAGTGAGAGAATTGGAATGTTTTCCGTTTTGGAATGAATATTACATTTGCTTCACAAAAGAAATTACAAATGTTTCCTTTTCTTTATGCACCTGAATGAGTTAAAAGAACATGCGAATAGAATTTCACTGTTGAGAGAGTGGTAGAATTCCTCTGTAACGTATGAGTCTCGTGCTTTTCAGGGGAGGGTGATATATATTAAAATGGAGTGACATCATGCCTGGTCATTTATCTTTTTACTTGTTCAGCTTTTTATTTCTGTAGGGGTCAGTCTTTAAAGTTCTTCTAGTTTCTCAGAAAGTAAAATTCAATGAATTTTAAAATCTTCAATGGTTAATTTCTTCCTGAATGCCCTCTGGGTGCTCAACAGTTCAATTCTGGCAATCAAAAAGATTTGGATTTTTTTAAAATTTTGTGCTGCTGGGGATCAAATGCAGAATCATGCACAGAAGAAATAGCCTTATATTAATGAGACCCTTATAGGCCCACACTATGGTTTCTACGTACTGTGTTCCATAAGAGGAACTAGAACTTCTTAACATGAGTTTAGGACAATCTGTTACCCTAGAAAGCAAATAAACTATCAACTCTAATAGTATCATGACAAAAAGACAGATTAAGTAGAGGGAGAAAAGACAAGGAACTGCCTAGAAAGGGCTCCTACTGGCTTAAGAGAGGGCAGTTTGACATTTTAAAGAAATGCGATAGTTTGAAACATACTAAACGTCTAAAAAAGCCGTAAGTCACCTGTTATTCCAAACTAACTCATTCACTTTTGGGACTTCTTAGGTTATAGGGTATCAACCAATTTCTCTGAAAACTAACAAATAAAGGGAAGGAATTAACTCAACTATCCTGCCTTAAGACAACCGAATAGATAATAAAAGCTTGTGGGGCTGGGGATATAGCTCAGTGGAATGAGCACTTGCCTGGCAAGTGCAAGGTCTTGAGTTCAATCCCCAGTACCACCAAAAAAAAAGAGAAAAGCTTGCAGGTTCAGGGTATTGTACAATGGTAGAACAACTGCCTAGCATGGTTGAGCTCACGAATCTAATCCTTGATATAAAAGGGATAAAAAGATGATAAGCATATACATATATGTATATATACATTATAGATATATACAGATAGATTCTAAAACATAAAAGAATAGAATTTTTATTTTTGTTTTTGAGACAGGGTCTCACTATGTAGTCCAGGCTGGCTTTGCATTCACCATGATCCTCCTGCCTCAGCCTCTCAAATGCTGGGATCACTCGGCCAGGAAAAAACTTTTTATGTAACCTATAATGAAGTAATGGTTCAATCATAACCTTTAGGCCAATGTTTCTTTTAAAATTATTTATTTTATATATTTATTTAGATGATAAGATCTTGTTGTGTTGCCCAGGATGGCCTTGTACTCCTGGGCTCAAGTAATTCTACTGCCTCAGCCTTCTGAGTACCTGGGGTTACAGGTGGGGTAAATATTAACTGTGCTCAGCTAATATTTCTTATATTTTTAAGAAGTTTTCATTGTCACCTCCTTAAGAAGCTTTTTTAAGACCACACATGACATTTTATTGCCACAGATACAGTACTTGTCTGCTCATGTGCTGTGGTTCTTGGAGAGTTACAGATCATTGTACTAAGTTTTTGACCCTCTCCCTACCAAAAGCCAGATTTCATCCCCTTTCCAGGAATAACCCTTTTCCCACCATCGAGAAAATGCATGCTTTAGGGATAAAAGGAGAATTTTATAAAGGAAAGATTAAGTGGAAAACATTTCAACACTGATCAATGACACTATACTTTAAAAACCCCATAATGCAATGTAACAGGAAGAACACAGCACCAATTATGAACTGCTAGGATTTGGGCAGAATCTGATATGATCAAATATCTAGATCTAACTATAGTTACAGAGAAATTGGTGATCTGGGAATAAATTTTTTAACACTACAAAGAAGCAACTAGCCATAAAGCAGAATGTGGAATATTCTATAAGGCAAATAATCTGGCTTTTCTACAAAGAAATGGCACCAATTTGAGCCAACACCCTCCCCCCAAAAAAAAGCAAAAAGCAGGAGGAAAACAGTTACAGATTTAAAAGCTTAAGAGGTCTGGCAACCAAAGCAATGTGTAAAATCTATATGGATCCTGATTTAAATATACCAATTGAAAAACTACATTCGAAATAACAGGGAAAAGTTCGATACAGACTGGGTATAGGATATTATAGAAGTGGTTTTTGTGTTGGTACAAGAGAATGGTAGTTACTGAAAAATATGTCATTTTTGGTCTTATGTATACAGAAGGAAATAATTTAGAAATACTACAGGAAAAAGAGAAGAATGATTGATACATTGTTTTTAATTATAGGTAGGAATTAGACCCATTGAGTTTCCTACTTTCTATCCTGTTTGAAAAGTTCCATAATAAAGTTAAAAAGTCATTAAATTTTTCTCTGGATGGTATAATTGTTTTTCATCAATCTAAGTTCAGAGAGGACTGACATATAACTTGGGTGAAAGGTGACGTGTAGTGTAGCTAGGAAGCAGAGCTAGACTTTTGGGGTGGCTAAATAACAATCACCGAGTGGCTGATTCTTTAAGGAGATATAGCAGGAGGTAGAAAATATCTTTTAAAGGAAGAAATTTAATAAGAGAAAAAAACAAAAACTTACTTCATGCAAGACTTAGATGTGTAATACTGTATTCTCCTCTGTGTGCCTCTCCTGGAAGAAGCAGAACAAAGGGGATAAAAAAGACCTGCATCAAACATCCTGAGCCCATAAAACTACTTAGAACCACCTCCCACATCAGCTTCTGCAAGGGAGAAAGAGGTCTTCCAAAAGGGGCTCTCAGGGTGGAGCGAGACATGTATTTAGTGATCCTCTTCCTTCCTGTGACACTTCTAAGCCTAAATCCTGGTTAGAAGAACATCGTCAAGAGTCCTATTCTAGTAAAATGACAAAGTAACAGCTGTAACCGTCCACGTTTCCGCTGGCAGAATGTTACCCCTCTCAAATAAGGGGAGCGTATACAGGTGCAGGACAGAGCTTTGGTAGTAGCAGTAGGTGGCAGGTGATGTGCAGGTGTTCAGGAAATGTAGTTTAAAACTGTTAAGTAGATTGTATTTGTATCCCTGTTCACTCATCCTCCGTAGGTTTGGGTTGTGAGATGCGGAGTAGTGCCAGTCCTGAGGTTCTCTTGCTTAAACTGTGCATCTCACTTTACTGTAGTCTGAGTATTCCTATTTCATTTTACTCGATAGAATCTCCAGTGGTTTTAAAAATCACACACACGAGGTTATATCTTGTCTTGACACTTCCAAGGAAATGCAGCCTGGGCCTGGCCTGGAAAAGCTGTAAAAGAGAGACAGTCTGGATTTCCCTCAGACCTCTGGGCCAGACACAACCCACAAGCTGCTGCTGGAGTTCTGCACTTCCTGGCCACGTGTGTGTGTGTGTGTGTGTGTGTGTGTGTGTGTGTGTGAGAGAGAGAGAGAGAGAGAGAGAGAGAGAGACTGTGAGAGGAGGTATTAATGGTCCTTTTGGATTGTGTGTGACAGGCTGTTTCGGATGCAATCATAGTGTTGGGGTGATATGTGATTAATCAGGCAGTGACCAAATGTAAATTAAGTGAATGGTACATTGAGAATCCACTTATAGTTGTAAATATGAGCGGGGCATGTGTGTGAGCATAATATTGTGAGAATAGTCAAAGTTGTGAAGTGCTATGGTGGTATCTCCAAGCATCAGTTTCTTCTTTTGTAATGCTTTGGAATATTGCTGTCCCATAGAAGCGCAAAACTAGATTTTTTTGTATCTGTGCTGTCCAATAGTGCAGCCATTTGACACATATGGCCATTGAGAACTTGAAATGTTGCTGGTTTGACTAAGGAGATGGACTCTAAATTCTTACTAGTCTAAATTTAAACAGCTAGCTGTATGTAGCATGTAGTCTTTCTACTGGACAGTGGGACCTGGAGCGTAAATTGCCTTAAAAGATTTGAAGGGGGTAGTTGGGCTTGGAGGCACACACATGTAATCCCAGCACTCTGGGAAAGTGAGGCAGGAGGATTACAAATTTGAGCCTAGTCTGGGCAATTTAGTGTATTAGTGACTCTCCTCTCTCTCTCTCTCTCTCTCTCTCTCTCTCTGTCTCTCCTTTCTCTCTCTCACACACACACACAAATAAAAATTATATTAAAAACCTGGGACTATAGCTCACTGCAAAGGCCCCAAGTTCAGTCACCAACATTGGAAAAAAAATTGAAGGTAGTGAAAATGTAATTGATCTGGTAAACATTTGAAAAACTGAATTTTATAGTGAATAAAAAGAGATGAAATACAAACTTATCCTTAGTCTTTTTAAAGTTGAATAATTTATATAAAGTTGATTGACATTGCATATACATCACGATTATTTTCATAGGCAGCTACCAACACAAGTCAAGATAAAGATGCCAGAATGCTTCCTGGTGCCCCATCTTACTCAAACTGACTTTACCCATCAGTGACCATTATTTAGATTTCTAGCCCCATAAATTATTAGTCTGGCATAATTTTGAACTTTGAATTGACTGGAAAATAATCAATGTTTTGTTTTGTTGTACTGGTGTTTTGAGACAGGCTCTCACTATGTAGCTTAGGCTGGCTGTGAACTATGTAGCTCAGGATGACTTCCAACTCACGGTGATCCTCCTGGCTCAGCTTCCTGGTGCTGATATTACAGTTGTGCACCACCATGCCTGGCTTTGAATGTAACATGATGATATGTGGCCACACTTGAGTATTCAGTACCTCAATTTTAAGTACTCCAACATGCTAACAGTGACTTCATATAAAACAGTGCATGTCTAATCCATTAATTTCCACACATAGGTATGGTAATTGCTTTCTTTTATTCATTCTTGAAACACATGAAATAATTACAATGGGACAGGTATTTTAATAGAGTGTTAAGAGGGGAACAAATAATATGAACAGTCAAGGTCCTGTACACATTATAGTGTATTTAAGATCCCAATGTGTAGAGCATTAGCAGCTTCCACAAATTTTCTTTTTTTCCAGACAGGATCTTGCCATGTAGTTCAGGCTGGCGTGGATTAGTGTGTAGCCCAGGCTGGCACTGAACTCATGGCAATCCTCCTGCCTCAGTCTCCCAAGTACTGGGACTACAGGAGTGCACCACCACACTGGGCTCACAATTTTTAATATATAGGTATTTTTAAAAAGTCATACACTTCAAACTGGTTATAGTTTCACAGTTAATTTTACCTTTAGAACACTAAGGAAATTTTCAAATACATAAAAATCCATAAAAGAATCACAAAACAAGTAAAACTATGTACTCAAGACTCAGTCTGTCACCATTTTGCCAAACTTAATTATTGACCTTCACTTTGCTTTTGCACAAGCATTTTAAAGGACATTCCAGATATATTATCTTCTATGTATAAACTTCAGAATTTATCTCTAACAAAGATATTTCTCACATAACTACAGTGCTATTATCCATACCTAACAAAAACATAGTTTCTTAGTATTACCTATCAATGTTCCTATTTCCTCAATTGTTGTAAAAAATATCTTATTTTAAATGTTCATTCAACTCATGATCTAATTAAGAACCACTTCTTCATGGCATTTGACTGGTAAGTCTGTTAAGAGTTCCACCTTCCTTTTTCCAATGTGATTTTATTCACTAAGAAACCATTCCATTCATCTTGTAGAATTACTTACATTTTTTTTTTTTTAAATTTTAAAAGTAAAAGAACAAAAACATATTAACAGACACAAAGTAGCATAAGAATAGTACAATCAAAACTGAGTTACAGACAAGGTGACAGGGAATCAACAATGGTTGTTGCATTACATATTGATAACTTTGAAGTGTACATTCAGGAACATAGATATAGACATGCAAAATTGATCAAACAATTAATCATCAACTATT
>PVLD010011055.1:46832-67339 GCA_004027595.1 Dinomys branickii | reverse complement strand
TTAGATACTCCCTACCTAGTGACCTGGGTGAGGTGTGTAAGACCGCTCCCCCGCCCTCCCAGGGTTCCCTGCAGGTATAGGGATGGATCTCCTCCCCCACTCGGTGATCTGGTCGCGAGCGCCGATATCTCACCAGTTTTTGGAGTCCCTGCAGGCAGGAAGGTTCCAAGGTGCCAGTCTATCCTTTGGGGCTTTCTGCCGGCACGCCCGATGCGCGCGAAATGTGGGACTGCTGGGCGTTGCCGCTGCCAAAAAGCCGATCTCTGTCGGGAGTCGCCGGAGAGCTGCGCCGGCTCGGGAGGCGGGAGGGACCGAGCTGTCTGTGTTCTCAGGGCGTTCGGAACCAGCCAATCTTCCTCCCCGGGCGGAGCGTCTCTGGCTCCCAGGGTTTGGGGCCCTCCGCGCGGCCTGCCCGATACGCATGAAACGTGGGACTGCCGGGCGTCTCTGCCGCTAACAAGCCGATCTCTGTCGGGAGTCGCCGGAAGGCTGCACCGGCTCGGGAGGCGGGAGGGACCGAGCTGGCTGCGCTCCCCAGGCGTTCGGACCCAGCCAAATTTCCTCAATACAGTTGTATTGGGGGATCTTAATAACCCACTGTCACAAAAAGACAGATCAACGAGACAGACAACAACAATAACAATAACAAAAATAGAACTCAATGAAACTTTTGAATAAATGGTCTTAGTAGATATCTAAAGAGCTTTCCACCACACAACATCAGAATACACATTGTTTTCAGCTGCACATGGGACATTGCCCAAAATAAACCACATGGTAGCTCACAGAACGTGCTTAAGAAAGTGCAAAGGAATTGAAATTATACCATTCTTATTATTAGGCCATAGCACAATGAAATTGGAAATCAATGGCAAAAGAAACCATGAGAACTTCATAAACACATGGAAATGTGTCGCAGATGAAATTAAAGAAGAAATTAGACAGTTTTTACAATTAAATGATAACAATAATACAACATATCAGAACTGATGGGATATAATGAAAGTAGTCCTAAGAGGAAAATGTATAGAAGTGAATACCCATATCAGGTAAACAGAGCAAGGGCAAATAAAGAACTTAATGTTGAACCTCAAACTTCTAGAAAAAGAGCAGGCTAAGCCAAAATCTCATATGAGGGAGAAAATTATAAGAAATTAACACATTGGAGACTAAAAAAATAATACAAAGAATCAACGAATCAGAGTTGGTAAGTAAATTCAAACCCTTATCCATCCTTATCAAAAGAGAAAAGACTCAAATTCATGCAATTAGGAATGAAAAGGGTCAAATTATGACAAACTCTACAGAAATCCAGAAGATCATTTATACCTACTTTGAAAACTTGTATTCTAATAAGATGGAAAATGCAGAAGAAATGGACAGATTCCTAGATACATCTGAAATCCAAAGATATAAAACTTCAAAATAAACCAATATTAATCAAAGAGATCAAAGATGCATTTAAAAACCTACCAACAGATTCACTGCTGAATTCTACAAGAAACTTAGAGATGACCTAACAGCAATATTTCTCAAACTCTTTAATGAAATTGAAAGGGAAGCAATACTCCCAAATTCATTCCTGGAAAGAAATGCCTTACCCTGATACCAAAACTGGAGAAGGAACCAACCAAGAAAGAGAATTACAGGCCAATCTCCCTAATGAACATAGATGCAAAAGCCCTCAAGTAGATATTGGCAAACAGAATGTAGCAAATCATCAAGAAGATTATACACCATAACCAAGTGGGATTCATTCCAAGAACGCAGGGATGGTTCAACATACATAAATCAGTAAGTGCAATATACCATATTAGCAGCCAAGGACAAAAATATGGTCATCTCAATAGATGCAGAAGAAGCTTTTGGCAAAGTCCAGCACCCATTCATGATAAAAAAATACCTACAGAAAATGGGAATAGATGATTTTTATCTCAATCTGATCAAAGCCATCTATGACAAACCAACAGCCAACATCATACTAAATAGACAAAAACTGAAATCTTTCTCCCTAAAATCAGGGGTAAGACAAGGATGTCCATCGTCTCCACTGTTATTAACCACAGTCCTGGGAACTGTAGCCAGAGCAATTATACAAGATAAAAAAGTGAATGAAATACAGATAGGAAAGGAAGAAGTTAAATTATTATTTACAGATGACATGATACTCTACATAGAAAATCCCCAAAACTCCATTAAAAAACCAATAGATTTTAAAAATATTCAGTAGCACAGCTTGATTCAAAGCCAACTTCAAAAATCCGTAGCATTCCTGTACATTAATAACAAACTCACTGAGAGACATTAACATGTGAACCTGTGAGTGTGAAGCCCAAAGTGCAGTGAAGTCTCCAGAAGTTTAGAGAATCCAGGAATATGGATCGTCTGAGGAAAACTGCAAGGAGGGAGCAGAGCCAGCACCAGAGAAAGGCCATGGGAGCTATAACCATTAGAAGTTCCATAGGGTTGCCAGGGCTGCTGGAAGTGGAACTGTGAGATTTAATGTTTGCCTTGCTGGATTTTGACCTTACTTTGTCTCATTCCTTGCTATCCCCCGTTTTGTAACATTTGGAATGGAAACATCTATCTTGTGTCATTGAATGTTTGAAGTGTTTGACTTTCTGTTCATTTGTACAGGGGTTCCCAGCTAATAATTTGCCTGAACTTTCAGAGGAAACTTTGGATTTGGACTTTTCAGCAATGCTGAAACTGTTAGGACTTTGGCAGCTCTTGGAGATGGACCAAAATGCCTTTTGCATAAAGGGATGTGTTTGTGTCTGGGGGGGCAGGGGCGAAATGTTATGGCTTGTGTCTAGATGGTCCCTCCAAAGCCTCATCCAGTAGACAGCAGTAAGGGATACTTTTGGTTAGCATGCTGAATATTCTTTGCACCCCTTCTTCTCTGTCCTCCTATAGCCTGAAGGGACCTCTACACACCTGAAAACAGTGATGGGGAAAATTTAGAGCTCTCAATGGTAACCAACAGCCTGCAGCATATGTGCCATAGGTTCGCCACCACTGCTCTAGGAAGTACCCTTGACAGCTGGTTTTCAGATGGGTCTGATCAATGGGAGACACCAGCCTGAGATGATTGTGTGAGACAAGGGTGGAGATTGCTCCCTGTCCCCTCCCTGCTGAGCTCTATGTCTAGGTGCTTCTTTGCCGTGTCCCTCACTCAGCCCCAAGGACAGGAGGCTGCCATGGTGATTGGACCCCCCAGAGTCCACTTGGGCCCTTCACTTGAGGCAACAGGGATCAAATCTATTTTCTGTGGGGATAGTGAACACTGGGTATATCCAGAGAACAGAAAGAAGCAGGATGTCCAGACAGGGTCCTGTTGAGGGAGAGCTAGATGCTATTTTGTGACCATGACTTCACCAGGCATGGACAAGTGACATTTTATGTGGGGATTCCTGGCCATGCCTCCTGCAGAGCAGGAGGAAGTCAGACCTGCTCAAACACTTTCAGGAGGACTCCCCCTGCCATACCACCCCCTACAGGGAATCACACCTCCCTTGCACAGGCTAGTCCTGCCTCCAGGTGAAGGTACTTCCTTCTCTTCTGTTGCTCTTCAAATGTTTTCAGGGGCAGAGCCCAGCCTGGTGCAACCAGCAAGGCCTTCAAGGTTTCTATCCTGCATCCCTTAAGTGCACATGTGTGCATGTCCCCAAGAAGTAGCCAGGACAGGATTGGGGTCAGCAGCCAAAGCTCTCATCTTTCCTGTCCATTACTTAGCCAGGAGATTCTGCTCATTTCATGTGTTGGGCTGATTCAGGGCACCATAGAGACAAGTGCTTCTAACCCAACAGGTAAACAGACAAAGCAGGTAGGAGGTCCACACTCAAAATATATGACCAACACCCACTATTGAGTTGCAACTTCCTTCCAGTCAGAGAAAAGATGAAAAATTTGTCATAGGACTCACTGGCAAGTATGAGGACATTCAAAGGGGGTTAGGTTAGGTTGGGGTTGGTGAAATGTGCTCAGTGGGCATCTGTGCAGGGCAGGCCTCTGACAAATGGAGACTTTGGTGGCATAGGTAGGCTTGGTGAACCCGTGAGATGTACAAGTGTCTGGTTTCCCAGGTCCCAGGGGATCATGGGTTCAGATCTGCTCGTAGGGTGGTCTTGGCATCAGCTATCATGTCCAAGTGATAGAATCTGTGTGGCCGGTCCTGTGAGTCCTATGGACAGGGCCACTCACATGATGAGCCTGGCTTCTGGGATAGGTGTTATCAGGTTATGGCATCACAGTATCCCAGACAGCATATGTTAGCCCTGTGGCTCTTGGCAGGCTGGCTGCAGGCTGGGGCTCAGGAGCAGGAAGAGAGTTTCCTCTGCAGAGGACCAGACTCTGCCTCAGGGATTCCATGCTGCCAGGAGGGGACAGAAAGTGGTCAGGGCTGAGCTATAGCCCACCACAGCTGATCCACCGAGATCCAGGCCACTTTTACCTGCTTTGTGCAGGATGCTTCCTTTTAAGCACTCATCTGGAAAAGTAGTCCTTACCTAAACATGCCTGGGAGTGTGTGGAGCCCATGGAAGGCTGTGGCCAGCAAGAACCTACTCCCCCACAGCTCTGTGTGTCTTTTGTGGCCAGACCTTGAAGACCAGTTCCTGGGTGCAGAATGTCCAGGTTTGGGCAGCGGTCCTGGCCTTTGTTTCCCTTCCCTTTTCCTTTCCTACATCCTAGATATTGTGGGCTGATTGGGGGTCAGGGCGCACTTCTGGAGCAGAAATGGATGGCCTAGGGTCTGATTTGAACATCTTAGAGCATTCTTTATTGGAGAACTTTGAGGTTCTGTCTGTGGATAAATGTGGAAAAAGCTGTTTTAGGAGTTTAACAATCATGTCAGAATCATTCTTCTGTGAAGTCAGAACTGTCTGCATCCACAGCTTACTGTAAAATATAGGTACCAGGGGGCAGGCCCTTTTATACCTGTGAATATTTCTGTATCACCTTGTGACAACCTCATAAATACTGTTGATGGATGGAGCCAGGCCTCTGACAAGCCCTTCCCAGGCGGGCACGCATAGTGAGGGATGGGATGCCTACAGGCTGGCCGGACCCAGTGCTTAGTCTGAGGGAGGGGTTCCACCTGGCTGTGAAAGCCTGCAGATGGAGGCTGCAGTGCTGGGGGAGGAGGGCAAGGCTGTGACATGCTCAGTTCTGGCAGGTGAGAGCCCCAGGTATGCTCCAGAGACAGGAAGGCTTAGGTCTCAGCTGGGGAACAGGCACTGTCTTCATTTCACAGAGAGGAAGCAGGTCTGGGAGGCTAGGAGGGTCTGGGTGGTAGACAGGCAGGTGAGGCAGTTTAGAAACAGCTAGTTCAGTCTGGCTGATCTGTGTCTGTACTGCCCATTACGTCCTCATACCCAGAAGCAGAAAGCAGTGCTGTGGCCAGGCAGGGCCAGTCTCCACAGGATACTGGGCTGCACCAGGGGCCTCCACTCTGGCCCCAGAGCCACGAAACTGAGCATCTGCCCTCTGGTTTTGCAGCCTGAAAGCTAGCGCTTTCCTCTGAGGGCTTCTGGTGAGGTTCCTGTTTCCCAGATAAGGATGGGAGGAGGAACTGCCCCACCTGGGCACCAGCTGCAGTTGCTGTTGGGGGGGGTGGACCCCCTGGGGCCTTCCTGCTTTCCTCACCTTGGCCTTGTAGCTATCCTGGAGGGTCTGACATACTCAGCCTGACCTTCCTCCGGTGTCTGGACCGCTCTCCCTTCCTTGGCTGGGCTTTGTGGTGAATTGGCTGGGTGCTGGAGCTAATTTTTGCCCCAGAGGTGAAGTGAGCTCTGTTTCCATTTTTCATATAAAAAACAAAAATGAAGATCAGAGACTAAGGAGTTTGCTCATAGTGCATAATTTGAATGTGTGTTTTCTTCCACTGCACCCTGTGTAATTAGTACACGATGTCATACTGACTGTGCTATGGTACTGTACTGCACTGTATTGCAGTGTGCCATGTGATACTGTGCTATATTGTATGTCGTTACACTGTGTAGCACTTGTTAGTACTGTGTGCTGCTGTGCCATACCGTGTTGTTTTATATTGGACTGCATACTGTGTTATATTGTTCTGTATTTGTTGTACTGTACCATGCTGTATTACATTGTATTATACTGTACAGATGTGACTTGACAAAATGGGGCTGTACTCTGGTAAGCCTGTCTTACATTGAAAATATGGTAGGTCAAAAACACAGTCAATACAAACGCTGTACAAGCATTGTCTCTCAGCAGCGTGGCGCAGTGTAGTGCAGGCTGTCTCACCCTGTGATTGCGGGGCCAGCAGGGAGCCTGTTTTCTCCCTCTTCTACCTCCCTGTCCTCCGCTCCTGCTTCCCTTTCTGCCCCTTCCTCTTCCTCTTCTTTCTTCTTTCTTTTTCTTTAGCAGTTAGGGGTATTTGCATTGAGCTGCATCCCAGCCTTTTTCAAATTTTTTAAATTTTGAGCCAGGGTCTTGCTAAGTTGCCAAGTTGCCCAGGCTGGACTAGAACTTGCTATCCTCCCGCCTCAGCTTCCTGGAATGTTGGCATTACAGGTATGGGCTCACCACATTCAGGTGTCTAGCTGAATGCATACAACATTGGCAACATTGTAAAGTAAAAAAGAAACGATCCTAAGCTGAAGCATTGGGAGGACCTTCTGTGCTGTGCTGCAATGCACAGTAGGATCAGGGCTTTTGAATTGCTCTGACCCAGGGCCACATTCTGTGTCATGCTAGAGACCATTAGCCTGTTGAGTGAAATGAAGGATGCACTGTAGGCACATAATCAGGCTGTTCTGGACTTCTCGGATTGTAGAGGGATTGTAAGGTTCCCTGAGCCGTCTACCCCCTCATGTTTCCCTGGAGCGGGGGCAACCTTGTGGTTGGGAGGAGGGTGACACAGTCATTATTCACAGGGTCAGGTTGTGCCCTCCTGGCTGCTGGCTTTATGGAGAGCTGGGTGGATTGCTGCCCTTGCTGTTTTGGACGTCCCTGTGCACACAACTGTCTTCACAGACCCATGCTGTTAGGCACCCAGGGATGGTGGTGATTTGTGGGTGCCACCTCAGAGTTGCCACCTGGAGCACACCTTTGGGTGGGTCAAATGCTGCTTTCTCAGCCCATATGCAGATGGTGGCTCCCCCAGGGCTCACGCCTCCTCAGGGGCACCTAGGACAGCCTTGCCTACCTCACTCCCCTACTGCCTGCTCTGGGTCCAGGAAGGGACTTGACTTGGGGGCTGATCTTGTGCCCTACCCTTGCACCTCTGCTTCCCCACCATCATCCTGTCCCACTTGGCCTCCCCTTCTACTCTGCAGGTGTCTGTCTGGAAAGCCCTGAGGCGCAGACCCTGGTCCTAGAGTCCTCAAGGCTCTCTGAATCTGGCTCTGTGGCCTCTCGCATTGTATCTGGGTACTCTGGCCCCTGGCGCTGATCCAGCCTCTCTGGCCCCTTCTCTGTCCCTCGTTGGCATGGCACAGGCCATGTCTGCTTGCCGTCAAACCCTCAAACTGTTTTGCTCTGTTTTCTGCTCAGCGTCATCACCTTGTCAGAGGCTCCATCTGCAGACTCCTCTGCCCTTCCCCTCCCCTGGGTGTTTAGTTCTCCAGACAGCACACAATATACCTTTCTGTTCACCAGCTGTGTCTCCGGCTGCCGGCCCTTCCTGATGGGCTCTGCCCTCCATCGTGTCCCTGGAGCCTGGACCAGGCTGGGCCTAGAGGAGACACAGACAGTATGGGGGGCCTTACCCTCCAGCAGGCATTTGTCAGGGGAGGCCTTCAGTTCTGCCAGGCAGGAGCCTCTCCATGGGGATAGCCAGGATGGTCAGACAGATGCATAAGGAAGTAAGTTCAGTTCTCCAGCCCAGGGAACCCGAGCTGTTCACTGTGGGTGCCTTCTGGATCAGCCCTGGGAGGACCCTGGACTTACACAGTGTTGAGGAGAGTTTGGATGGAGCTCATCCCCTGCACCACCTGCTCCTGCAGTAACCCAGGGAGACAGTTGTGTGGCACAGCCCCACTGTCGAGGCCTCACCTGCTGCATGCTGGGGCCTGTTGGTGAGACACCTGCACCCCCATTTATTCAATATTCAATAAATTCTCACTGACAACTGGAGGGGCCGGAAGCTGACACTAATAAGTACGAAACAGATCCTGAGTTGTCAGTAAAGGTGAGCAGGAATTGGCAGAGCTAAAAGAGGGAGCCACATCCTCTGCAGCCCTCAGCAATGGACAGCTCAAATCCCCTCAACACTGAGCCAGCCTGAATCCAGGGCTCCTAGTGAAGGTGCTGCCGGGCAGGTGAGAAAGAGGTGCCAGGTAGACCTGGTGCACATCTTTCTTGCAGAAAATCTCCTAGGCGGCAGGCAGTGGGGGTGAAGCTGAACTGTGCTCTGGTTAGCTGTGGCTGCATAATGAATCCTGCAAAGCAACAATCAGCTTACTAGGATTTCCACTGGTTCTGGGGACAGAATAGGCCCAGCCTGACACTTCCCATGCAGGGTCTTTCTTGTGGTTTTAGACTGTATATGATGGTAAATTTATATGTCACCTGGGTTTATGGTGCCCAGATGTTTGGTTAAATAATAGTTTAAATGTTATTGGAAAGGTCTTTGAAAAAAGATGTGATTAACATTTAAATCAGTGGACTTTGGGTAACACAAGTCACCTTCTGTGATAGTTGATTTATTGAATCAACTTAAGAAATGCCCAACTAAATTGGCGCAGTGTACTTCTGGGTGTGAAAGACCCACTCGAGGGAGGATTGTTGCCAGAATGCTATAAAAAGGGAAGGAGGAAGGAAGGTCACTTCTGTTTCTGCAGAGGGGAGGTTCCAGTCTTCACCTTCACCTTGCATGTCATCTCCTGGCTTCCAGCACAGACTGTTTGGCATCCATTGCAGACCCTTTGGCCTCCTCACAGGGACTTGCATGGGATAGTACCATGAGCTCCAGGTTTTGAACTGATCCTTTGGTTCTACAGCATGTGGACAGACCCTTGTGCACTGTTCCACACCTGACTGTGGGTAGCCATTGTAAGCCAATCTGTAACTCGTTATGTATTTGTGTATCTTGTATTACGTCTGTTTATCTAGTAAACACTGACTGATACATCTTCCATAATGTGGGTGGGCCTCATCCAGGCATGGAAGGCCTCCCTGGTTTCTAAAGAATGTGGTGGATACTCGATATGTCTGCTGGGCCCACAACAAAGGCTTCCTCTGTCGTGTGTGTGGAGGTGGGATGGGTAGCTGAGACAGTTCTGAGCCTGGGGTGAATGAGAGAGGTTGTGGGACATGGAAGAACTGTTCCACCTCCAGGCTGGAGCCTCTGCTACTGGGTAGGGCTATGTCCCAGTGTGGAGGAGAAACGTTATTTAGGGGATACTTATGGGCTTATTGTTTCCTCTGCTGGCATATCTGCCTGAATTTTCCTTCTGATAGTTAATTCTCTCTCGCCCTTCAGGATCCCATTCAAGACCCCTTCCTCTGGGGTCCCCTACCTTCCCTGGACTCCCCACTCCTCTCAGGTGCTTACTCCTTCCCTTTTGAAACCTGCAGCATACCTTTGTGCACGTGCTTAGTCTGTCTTCTCTTGCAGAACTTAGCCAACAGGCAGCCAGAAGAAAGAGGGAGGGTGAATTTGTTTAAGGCCTACCTGCTGGCATTAGAGGTAAACTGATATGGTCCAGGCATGAGCCCACTTTTGGCTGAAACCAGTATTCTCCCTGCAGGAATTCTAGCCATGCACCTATTGCACCTACAGCAACCTCTTAACACAGGTGCCAAGGGGCATTAGCCAAAGCAAAATTTTTGTAAAACAATACATGAACAGCCTCTCTGGGTTCAAGTGACATTAGTAACAAGTAGACTCAATAGTACAGAAATTTATATCTTGCTTTCCCGGGCTGTTGAATAGATCTACAGGAGACTTTTCCCCATGGGTTCATGGGATCTTCACTGACTGGGGCTTTGGAATTTAAAAATGTGGATTACAACCCATGGAACATGTGGGAAGTTTTGAGGACTGGCCCTCCCATCTGTTGGGAGACAGGTGACAAGGTAGTAGACAGGGTGACTAGGTTGCCAGTCCTGCTGCAGTGATCCGGGGATGGTTTGAGTTGCAGAAAAAGAATCACCATGGTGCTGCTACCATACTTGTGGTGGTGAAAGTGGGAAGCACCCCCACAGCTGGCAGAGGGGGGTTGGCCAAACATCCATCCAGTGTAGTGTGGCACAGCAACGAGGAGTGTTTCGGGGAATAATTAAGGAAACAGGAAATGATACTACAAAATACCCTGAAAAAAGCAGGATGTAAAGCTAAATATGCAATATCCCACTTTTTAAAAACAGAACAAAAGGACATGTACTGAATTGGTAACAGTGGTTTTCTCTGAAGAGAACTACAGTTTATTTTTATTTCTTTTTCATCTTTCCTATCCTAGATTTCTGCAATGAACACAGATTTATAATCAGAAAAATGGTATGATATTATATGGTGATTTCAGAGTGCCCTCATAACTCCTCCCAAGGGTCAGGTGTCCACTGTTTTCATGCTGTGTGCACTGGGCCACGCTGCAGTAGCCAAGAACTAAAGCTTCTCAGGTCTTGGCTGGAGGGCAGCAAATCCATAGTCTCCTATAACATTTCACATTTGTTTCCTCTGGAGGGTGGAGTTTCTCCTCAGACTCTTGTAGGAAGGAGTAGCCCAGCGTCAGGCATCCTGTCTAGGCTTGAGCAAGGAGGAAAGCAGGTGCCTCAGGTTGCAGACCCAAGCAGATCTCCTCCCTGGCCTCAGAGCACTCTGGCTGCCCGCAAAGAATGGAGAAAATGTGCTCCTGATGCTTGTTGCCAAAATGATTTACTCTTTAGATCATCTCTGAATTACTATTCATGGTTTATTCTTTAGCCAAGGATGCAGCAGAGTCAGAGGGGATGCACCCAGCAGCAAGCAAATTCCTGAGAGTAGTCACCAAAGTACCCAACCTTGAAGCCAGGAGAAAAGTTGCTCTGCTCCCACTGTTCACTGAAATCTCAGTAAGATTTTTCCCTCCTAAGGAACAAGCCTGTGGAGGGTGCTGCCCAGGGGGATATCTGCAGTGGAGGCATCTGGATTGTGCAGGTAGTTGTCAGTAGGTCAGCCTGAGACTCACGGGTGAAGACCTAGGCCTTGAGTTTGGCCAAGAACCCAGCCCTGAAGGGAGAGGCTGTAGCCAACAAAGGGCAAAAGCAGGGAGTCAGGGAGAAGCTGCAGCTGGGAGATCTGGGGACATCACCATGGGACTGTGCTCAGTGTGAGGAGAGGAGGATGAGGGAGGTAACAGCTGCCAACCTGTGCTGTCCCCATCCTTGCAGTTCACTGCTTCTGCCATTTCTGGTAGGTCTGAGGAGAGGGAACTGTCGCCCTCCATTCTGCAAAGCAGAAGCTGAAGCTGAGAGGATTTGGGTGCAGGCATTGGTCCAGGACATGGACTGGCCTGGGACGAGGTGGGTTGGGTTCCAGTTTGCCTGGCTCTGTGTATCACACTCTGACTCCTGGCTCTCACTGTGTGGTTGCTGGTACAGTACTGGTCTTGCACAGGAATGGCAGCCAGGTTTCCAAAGATGGGCCCTGGGGGCAGGCCTGGTGCCAGCGATGTGCTTCCAGTGCTGGCCTAGGAGAAGGCAATGTCTTGCCAGACCTCACCCACATGGACAATGTCTAGTGGGCCACAGCAGTGGTGTATGAGGACAAATCAAGGCCATCCTCAGAGTAGAAAGGCCCCAGCCAGGGCTGACATGAGCAGGTCATCAGCCACCCTGACCTTGCCCTTCTCCGTCAGGATTCCCTGGCACCTTCCTTGGTCTATGCCAGGCTGTCTGGACTTGGACCTTGGCTAAGAGCCTGTGTGCAGGTGAGAGTTCACTGTCTCCATGCCCAGAGCAGAAATGGCCAGAGGGAGAAGGGCTGGGCTGGCTCCCTGGGAGCTGCCTCCAACTTCTGTCACCTTGGTTGCTTGTCTCTCTGGGCATACAGTGGCCTCTGTTCACTCTCAAGGCAGGGATTTCTACTTCTGATAGGTTTTTTCCAATGCAGAGAGAGAAGTAAAGCAAAATATAAAATGCCTTTATTGTGGGCACAGAGAAGACCACAGTAGGGGAAAGAAAGGAAACGTGGAACTTCAAGAGCTTGTCATGGAATCCCGGGTTAAATAGGCCCAGGCGGGAGGTGGAGATTAGGAGGCAGATTGCCTGACATGGTGGACCAGGATTGGGCGGGAGTGTGGGAAAGGGAAAGAGGATTTTACAAAAAGGGAAGTAGGAAGTTGTAATTTTACTCAGCAGAAGGGTGGCGCTTAGCATAAGACCTTTAAAGGCCTGCGCCATATTGGCTTTGATCTCTAGAGGTCAGTACCATATTGACTTGGCACCATACTGGCTGAGCACAACACATGACCACCAGCACCATATTGGCTGGTTGCCATAGTGACTAGGCAGGAATTACAGTGAGGCGAAAAACCAATCAACTTCCAGCTGCAAGCCTAGTAAGATTATGGAAGACTTTTCCCTTTGGCCTCAGCCAGCAGGTAGGGAAAGCATAGAGAAACTGGGCAAAAGTGATCATCATTAAACAAAGGAACAAAAACCTTTGGTACTCAGAATGGAGTGCAGGGCTGCACACCAGGGAAGTCTTACCACTGAGCACACCCTCACTTCACAGTGTTCTTCTGAATGGAGTTTGCTTGGTAATTGTAAACTGATATATAAATAATGATCATGAAACCATGACTCATCCTGGCCCAGTGGTTTTCCTGTAATGGGCGGTGACTTTTAGCACAGCATTTTAAGATAGACAAGCCTCAAAATGTGTCTTTTTTTTTTTTTTTGCGGTACTGGGGATCGAACTCAGGACCCTGCGCTTGCTAGGCAGGCGCTTATTCCACTGAGCTATATCCCCAGCCCCTCAAAATGTGTCTTGAGAAACATTCTGGAGGAGTTGTAAAGGGTTAACCTTGCAGTTCTGACTTTGTCCTGGAATTCTTCTCCTTGCCTGAATTGTTAAAGTATATATATCATTATGGCCAGAGCCTGACCTGGTCACATGGTGCAAGGTAAACAACTATGGCCAGGCCTAGACGTTCCAATCTATTACCATGGAAACCAAAAATGTATATAAGATGAGAACAAAGGCAGTTAAGTGCCACATTCTCTGGTCGAGAATGGGGGGCAATGACCAGTCCAAATTGATCCTAAATTAAAATTAATTAAAACTCCATTTGTTCTGAATGAGTCTTTGGATTCTCTGCGGAGTTTGACCTGATTTCTGATTTTTGCTGCAACATTCCTACATCACCTTAGACAGTACTCAGAAGTACCCATTTCCCTGATGTGGAACTAACAGGACAGTGAACAGCCCACTCCTTAGTCAATGCTGTTCTGCCAGACCAGATGTGGGTCCTACCCCAATGTCTTGCCTATGCTGTGTAAACACAGACTGATCCTGTGACCTTGTACAATGATTGGCTGGGGCTTCCTACCATAGCAATACTGGTTCCACCCCTTAATTTCCTCCAAGGCTTCTCTTGCCTCCAACTGGTAATTCTCCAGCCTAAACCAACTCTGGCCAAGGAGCTGTGGGGCCAGCACAGGGTATTAGTGGTGCATTAGAGGCAGCCCTTCTGTGCCTGGACACTTCTACGTTGAGATTTGGCGGCACCCACCTGTAGCAATGCCACAATGAGCACAGGCTCATGCAAGAACTCAGGGATGGAAGTACTTGGCAGAAGGGCTGCATTCCAACCAGCCACGAACCCTGGCCTTGGAGACTGCCCACAGCTCTCCCTTGCTGATAGCAGTGCTTGTGGCTGGAGAAGGATGTGGCTCTGGGTGGAATTCACTCTAATTACAAAGTCTATTTGTACCACATCTCTCTGTAGCTCTCCTGTGGGGTACATACTTGTATTCCAGAATGTGGGGGCAGCCTATTCAACACATCCGTATGGATTTCCTACAATTCTAAGAGATGTTTCCCCAGTGTCGATGTGTGTGAGAATCAGACATTCTGGAGACTTCTCTGTGAGAATGGAAGACATGGCTATGCCTCTGTGATAGTTCATTTTCCACATTGCCTTCACCAGGCCACAGGTGCCCACTTGGTCAGATGCCTCTTGGGTGTATCTGAGAGGTGTTTCTCTATGGATGGGGTGTGCTGGAGGGGTGGGCTGCACAAGCAGATGCCCTGCCCAGTGTGTGTGGGCCTCCTCCAACAGGTGAGGGTCTACCTAGAATAGAAAGCTGGTGGAGTGGGATAACACTCTTTGATAGCATTATAAAGCAAGGACCCTGGGACACTATTTGATGCAGAACTTACACCCTCAGTCTTCTTGAGTCTCCAGCTTGTGAATGGCAGAGTAGGACTTGCCAGCCTCTGTATTTGTGTGCACCAGTTGCATGCTTGTGCTGTGTAACATTTTGCTAACAGGAATCTGAATATATGCAGGTGTCCCAAAGATTACAGTTCCTATTGCACTGGGAATTCATAGCTGTCCTCATAAGGTGATGCAGCACATCACTTGTGTGTGTGCATGTGTGTGGATGTGGGTAAACAGACCTGTGATGTCAGCCATTTGGATGCATCACATGTAGAGTTTTGTATAGTGTATAGTGCTTGGCCTTAAAAGATAACACAGCTGGTCACAGGACACCTTGGTGGATCCTGTGGCAGCCCACATGGCATGAGTGGTCTGTTCTTCGCCCTCCCACTACACCCGCTGGGGCTGGAATGGGTCCCACTTCCGATAAAGACATCACATCTCTCTGTTCTTCCTCTCTGCTTTCCTTCCCCTGTTCCAGGACCCTTGTCATCTTCCACACAACCTATACACATTTTCTTAACTTTCTCTCCGTGGAAGCAACAGCAGAGAAAAGAGCCATAGGTGCTCTGAGAACCCTTTCTGTGCGGGCAGGCTCTGGCTCCATTTCTCTCCAAGACATGAAAACAGGTGGCTTCGCCCAGGAGACAAGAGGCATGAGAATGCTAGAGAGTGATGGCAGTGCTTTTGGAAAGGGGCCCAGAACCTGGCGTCAGAACAGTACAACAAATGGGTCCTGCCGCATTGGCGTGGAATCTGATGAATAAGAGGATCAGGGTATGTGGGATGACTCTGCCTCCTCACATTCTGCCTGGTCCCATGTTGGACATCAGGGTGGAGGTCTGTCTCTGGGGGCCTCCAGACTGAAGACTAGGTGGGTCTGCTGGGTGAAGAGGGTAGCACAAGGTGGGGCCAGCTTCTCTTCTCTGGACTGCAGCTTCAGGTCTATCAGTGTGTTCACAACAGCACTCTCACAGGAGGGGAGGTAGGGTCGGTGTTGTGGCTTGTGTCTAGATGTCCCCACAGAGCCTCATATGGTCATAGGTGGGGCTATCCTAAGGTAACTGGGTCTAGGGTGTGTAATGCTGGGACTAAACCCCACACTGGGTATATGAGGCACCAATCAACAGGCTTATGGCCTAGAGAGACTATAAAGGGAGAGAAAGAAGACTTCTGCTGGTGGTGGTGCTTGTTACTTCCTGCCTGCCACACCGTGAGCCACTTTTCTTCTGTGATGTCCCTCACAACTGGAATGTTCATGAATTGGGGACATACTGTATGTGTATATGTATATTTAATTATATATAAACAATATATTTCCCAAACCTGCCCTGCTGCCCTGCCTTGGAGCCAACCTACTATGGACTGAAATCTCTATAAACTGTTAGCCAAAATAAACCTTTCCTCTTCAACTTTGGTTGTCAGGTGTTTGTCTCAACAATGAGAAAAAGTAACTAAGACAGAGGGGAATGCAAGGTGGTGACCGAGGTGGATCCAAACATGCATTGTGCCTTGTGCCATCTGGAGGAACCTTGGTGTAGGTGGCTCATCCTCTCACTGGAAAGAGTGTGGGATCATGATGGATAGGAAGTCCTGGGCTGTTCTCTGTCTTTGAGATCCACTTGTGGCTCATGGAGCAGACTCTCTGACCAGCAGTCTAAGTCTCTTTCCCATGGGAGTACTCACTGATCTGCTGCTGCTCAACATACAGCAGCAGCAGCAGCAACAACAGCAGCAGCAGAGACCTTTGATTCCCTGTTACAGCCTCCAGGTGACATACAGTTTTGACGAGTCTTTCGAAGAAAGGCATATGGACAAATGCGATTTTACTTCCTCAATTATTAATAATTTTTAAAATTGATTACCAGCCAGGGCCCAATTCAAGTTCCCTTAAATGTGTGTTCCAAGTGTTTAAAACTTTTCAAGGAATTTAATAGGATGATTGCGTCATCTCTAGGTGCTTCCATAATAGCTAGGGATCTTCTGTGGATTGGCCTGTCAGATATTTTCAAATGTACATTGGAAATCACATTGAAAGGAATTTGGAAAAGCTTTAGGCAGAGAATTTCACTCTAATGTAATTCATAAGAAGCTGAAAAATGAGTCAATGTTCACTGGAGTTGTTTGAACAATTTGCATGTAGCACCTCACCACTTAAAGGAAATTCAATCACCTTTGGAATGACCTTCACAAGGTGATCACAGACATTAAACAAAGCCATTCGGGAACGCATATGTCTCTCCCCTATCAGATAAACCACACATATATATATATATATATATATATATATATATTCCCTGATTTAGGAAGTAGTTCCATTCCAGGAAAACATAAATCAGATTTGTTTGTAAGTCCAACAAAGTCTTATATATCTTTGACACAAATACACATTATAAAGCATAAAGAAACCAAACACACACAAAAATATAGTAAGTTCCACGTATGGTTTGTGTCTAGATGTCCTCAAAGCCTTGTGCACTTTTAGGTGGGGCTTTTTTGGAGGTAGATGAATCTAGAGTTTGCAACTGATTCCTGGTTCAATGCTGGGATTAAGGGAGCTGGGATAAGGGTGGATGATTGCTATATCATTCCACTGATTGGATTGGCACTGCCCTAATCCCAGTAGTCTGAATAAGATAAAAGGGGTAGAAGGAGGCTTGTCTCTCTCTGTTTATTGCTTTTGCTGTTTTTTGCTGCCATGAACTGTTGCCCCTCTGCCATCCTGCCTTGCCTTGAAGCCAGCCAATTATGGACTGAAACCTCCACAAACTTTGAGCCAAATACACTTTTCCTCCTTTAACTTGTGAGTGTGGGGTATTTTGTCTCAGAAACAAGAGAAGATTAGCTAAGAGAGTCCCTGACTGTACTGTACTACCATACACTACTTCAGTGTGCAGCACAGGCAGCACAACTGTAGCAATGTAGGGCAGACATACGAGCTACTTACATGATTGTTTGTAATGTAAGGTCAGTTCGTATCTGTGAAAGTTTGCAACTGGAATGTTCATAAGTTGGGGACATAAATAAATACTGTACATGTATACATGTATTTAATTACATATAAACAATATATTCCCAAATCGTACCTTAAACATAATGCCATCATATTTCTACTTTATTTTAATATAATACAAATAGATATTAATAAAGTATAAAAAGCTGTGGTGGATTAACTAATGGTCACTTATGACACCAAACTGAACTGAATCACCATGGTGCTGGGTATGGAAGGCCCACCTGTGGATTGTTGCCAACAGCATAAAAGGAAAACTGGAGGGGAAGATGGTGTGCTGTTGATTCTCCTGGAGAAGGTTGTCACGTTGGTTTTCCTGATATGAACTTAGCTATTTTCATCATTGGAAGAGCTTGGGTCCTTGCTGTCACTGAGGATGGCTGTGGTTCTCTTTGGGGGAATGCTGGTCCTTACCTTGGGACAATTTTGGGCTGGCACTGCACATTTCTTTATTTCCTCAGTAGAAAAGACTGATTATAATATGATGTTTTCTGTATAAATTACAGTCGTTTTTAGTATCCAAAGACTTCTGGTGTTCATGGAAGGCACCAGTGCCCAGCCCTGGGCTGGATGTGAGGCCACTAAGAAGAGCTGCAGTCCATGACTCCTCAGGAGCCTCACTAAGCACGGGGCCCAGGTGCTGCAGGTTCAGTACTGGGAGAGAGGAAGTAGCACAGAGGAAGCAGTACAGGGTTCTCAGAGGAAGCAGTACAGAGGTATCCCACACTGAGCCAGGAGTAGCTCAAGCCAAGTGGTTAGTAGCTGCTGGTGGTCAGTGAGCAGGGCCTAGTCAGCAAAACTTCAGATGGGAAGGTGCCGCCCTGCTATGGTGAGGACTCAACTTGACATGTGCACAGCCATTCTGAGTTATGACCACCAGGACTGGCCTGCTAGTCTAAGTAAACTATGAATAGTAAACTATTGAAGTGCTCTGTGATGCATTCCATCTGGAGTCTGGCTCCAGGGTTTTGCCAGATTCCAGTACCAGTATAGACAAACCAGGTACATTCTGGCTAGGGTAAATCACTTTTGTTCTAACTTATGTGTCCACTCTTCCTCTGCTCCAAACTGAGGGGATCCAACCAGGCCTGCTGCTGCATAGAGCCATGCTGTAGTCAGCTGTCCCCAGTCAACTGCTCTCTGTGCAGTCCTATGTCTGTCTGCCTGTTGCTTCTTCTCTCTGTATTTAGGACTGGCTTCACACCTGGGGACCAGCATGCTCCTTGCAGAGTGCTCTGTGGAAAGCTCCTTCTGGCAGGGACCAATGGATCTCATGATTTGGATACAAGATGCTTGCACTCCGCCTCTAAAGATGATTTGCCAGGAGCCCAAGCTTTGGAACCTCTGTGGGAAAGAAAACTGCCTCAGGTTGTTTAATATAGAATTTTTTAAACGTTTGGTCACAGAGCCCTTCCTGTTTCCGGTAAGCACCACAGTCTTGAAAAATACATACTGTGCCCATCAAGAGGAATACTTCAGGTGGCCTGACCACCAGCTTTTCCCAGGGCTGGTGTCTTTCCCTGGTAGACCAGGCTGAAGTAACATCCTGCCCGGTCCTTCCTGAGCTCCTTCATCTGAGGATGGAGAGTGGGGAGCTTCTGCTCACACCTGGTTGGTCTGCCTATGTCACATGACCTCTCCTAATGGCAGAGATATTCCTATGTGCTACCACCAGAACAAAGGGTTTGGGTGTGGAATCCCAACACCACACTCTGGCTTTAGGAGCTTTGAGCACTGAGGTGGGGCTGGTCCTGGGAAGGAGGTAAAAGTGGGTCATGAAAGGCTTGTGTGATCTGTGGGACTCTTCTCTCCTGTCATAACCAACAGTTGTAAAATCAGGTTTTACAGATGCATAGAATCTGTAGAGGTGTCTCAGACTTGTTGCAAAAGCTTAATCTGAGTTATTTTTCTTAAAAGAGGTATTTCTCATTTTATAGATATATTGTACTTATTCATAAAGATGTAGTTGTATTTCAAGGTAAAAAGTGAAGCTAACGTTTGAACATGAAGAGAGTTTCATGTTACAGAATAAAAGGCTAATAAAGGTTAAAAAGTAAACCAGCTCAGACGTGTATAATGTGCACCTCTTCACGTGCAAGGGAGCTGACTGAAACTGGTACTGATTACCAAGGGCAGTGATCTTGAAAAAAATTTCTTTTTAAACAGTTAAATCTCCCTTTAAACAAAATATTACATGGTATTTCAATAAATTAACCCAAGAGAAGCTATAATTTACTAGAATATAGTGATTTTTATAACTTTTATTATACAGTTGATAACGTGGAGCCAAATGACTCATGTATGAGGAGGAAGGACAGAAAGGGCAGAGAGGCAGCTGCACGTTGACCATGATGGAAGAGGTAAAGGAGAGGAGACTGAGGCTCAGATCCAGGTGCAGCTCAAATGAAAGGCTCCCAGGAAGGCAGTCCTTGGTCTGCTGGGAGATTTGGTGTAGGGCAGAGTGTGCAAAAGAGAAAACTGGGATGGCTTGAACAACTGGGTGGATTCCAGTATGAGCATGGAGATGGATGGTGGGAAATTGAACTGATCTTACTGAAGTGCAGCGAAGGGTGTGATGAATCACAGGGGACAGAGGGACTTTTAGGCAGCTGTGGAGGGCAGTGGTAGAAAATGGTAAAGAGCAGAACATTGGAATAAGCCTGATAAAGAATTACTGAAAGTAAGATATCAAGGTAAACCCAAAATAACAATTTAAGCACACTTAATTACCCCTGATTAACTGTGGCTTTTATTTTCTGTCAATAGGGCTGAAAAATGTACCATGAGGGGCATAGATCCTCACTGGCTACTTGAATAGCTTTAGAATTATTTTCTGTGGTTTTTCAATTTATTTATTTTATTTATTTTTATTAGTACCTATTTGCAATATATAATGCATAGCTTCCCATGGGGAATTGGTACATCAGAATTTTTAAAATTATAAAATGATCTAATTCTTAGGGCACCTCATGGACTGGACCTGCCCCCACCCATAGCATGATGACAGGGTGGAGCCGGGTGGTCCGCTGCAAGCATATGTGCTTTCCCACCTCTAACCATGGCAGCTTGTATACATCCATGTATGTTATAGTATAGTCTGAGGCAGCTATATCTCTTCCCAAGGCGAGAGTCCAAGGATATAGATAAACCCAGGAGTA